>CAWUFW010000285.1:600000-857500 GCA_963921515.1 Calotriton arnoldi
TTTGAAGCAAACAACACTTCATCAAAGTGAAAGGTAGTTGGACAAATAAATGTGTGTGGCAAGGAGCAGTGTCTGTTATGTTTTTCTATCTCATCTCCTGGTGCATTCAGTTACTGTGCAGTGGAGCACAAGAAAGGCCAGGACAAATAGAGCTGAGGAACAGGCCCCATTCAACCCCCCTTCAGAATCGCAACTGGTACCAGTTGGCACAACAGTGCTCTTCAGAGTACAGGGCATGGAAGTCAATTCGCCAAAATGCCAGGGGTAACGGATGTCACATCACACGCCATATTACCTGTAATTTGACTCTCACACTTACACGTACATACACATTTACACATACACACACTGTCTCTCACATACACACACTCTCATCTGCAAGCACGCACATATAATATTATTGCTATTAGCATAATAATTTTTTTACAGAAAACAAAGAAAGTGGTGCCCCAACAAACGGCTATTAGGACAAGTTTTCCCTGTGTTCCTGGCATTGATTTTGCCACTTCTGAGGCATACGGTCTCAAAGGCAGCATCAAGGATCGAAAGCGACCCCCTAAATTACGTCCATGGTACAGGGGCCAAATAATGATCCGATTCCCTGCCCTGCACCAACGGACAAGAGGTCTATGTGGCGTCTTGGGCCACTAGGCCCACATGCTGATAGAGGACCACACGGACACGGTAGTAGTGTACAGGGCACGTGCGCCTGGCCCCTTTTTATTTGCAGGGTCTCCTGACAGGTGACGCCTGTGGTGGGTGGGTGTAAAGTGTGGGGTACAGAAGGCAGAACACTAGAACGTGTCCAGCCGGACACTACATCCCTCCCAAGCTTTAATGAAAAGAAACAAACAAAAGTCCAACCTGTAAGAAAACAAATAAACAACACATAGCACCAAATGAGTCTCTTCAGGCCGTTAGCCAGGCAGCGCTGGAGCTTTGGACCGCATGGTCAGGATGCTTTAGTCCGCCTTGGCGATGTACTTTAGACCGGCCTGGTCTCGCGGTGTTGGAGTCTATGTACAAAATTCAAGTATCGGTGCATCTGGAGCGGTGGTGGAGTCCACTCTGGAGATCTCTCAGGCGCTCAGGTTCCGGTGGACGACAAACCTACAGCTGTTGGAGATGATCTCGTGTGTGAGGCCTTTCCTTGGAGGCGACGTGCTTGATGGTCTTCCTCGCTCCTGACAGCTGAGCAACTTCAGACTTGCCTCTCTCGCCTGGACTCCTCTCTCACTGGAGCCTCCTGGAGGGCCTTCCTGCCGGGCTGCCATGGGACCGTGTGGACTGTGCGGGCTTTGTGTAAGCCGCGCTGTTAGATTTGGGGGTCTCTAGTTGGCAGAGGTAGGTACCTTTGTCCAAATAGGGACCCTTGCGTCTAGTCAGGGAAAGTAGGTACACTCCCGAAATAACCCCTGCTCACCCTCTTGGTAGCTTGGCACGAGCAGACAGGCTTAGTTCAGAGGCAGTGTGTAAAGCATTTGTGAACACATACAGTAATCAAGTGACAACACTACAAATGGACACCACACAGGTTATATATTTATAAAAATAGGTATACTTTATATAGATTTATCACAAGACCATAAACGACAAAAATAATCCACAATACTGTCAAGAGTGCTTAGTTCTGATCAAAAGGCTTAATTCAAGGTTCTGTGCGAGTCGGTAGCCTCCTCTGGCTACGGCGATGTCGAGAACAAACAGAGTCTAACAAATCCAGCTGACCGCGTCGAGACGGGCCAACACAGCGTAGACAGACTCGGTCACAGTACCTTTTTCTTGAAGCGGCAGGCACGGGCGTGCGAGCCGGATGGCTGTTCGTCGCGGTCGCGATGCAAAAATGGAAGCGTTGCAGGACGCGTTGTCCCTCGATGCGGTGCAGGCAGCGGCTCGTTGACGTCGTTGAGACGGAGTCGGTGAGACCAAGGCCGGGCGTTGCAGGGCGAGACGGTGCTTCGATGCGGTGCTGGCAGGTTGTGGTGCGGCGACGGAGCCGGATTCAGGAGCTGGCGTCGATCAGTCCGGACAGCGGTGCGAGTCGGGCGGTGCGTCGCAAAGCGTGCGAGCGGTGCCCAACTCCGGTGCGGTCACAGGACTCGAACTCAGCAGCAGTGACCGTGTCGGTCGGACCAGTTCGATTCGGCGTAGCGAAGCGTTGCAGGACGCGTTGTCCCTCGATGCGGTGCAGGCAGCGGCTCGTTGACGGAGTCGGTGAGACCAGGGCCGTGCGTTGCAGGGCGAGACGGTGCTTCGATGCGGTGCTTACAGGACACCGAGTCGGTCGTGAGAGTCGGTCACAGCTCCCTACCTCTGTAGCCACTGAAACAGAGTTTCCAGCAGCAATTCACAAAGGGGGTGAAGTCCAATGGTCCTGGGACTTCGGTCAGGGGGCAAGCTTTCTTCCAAGCCCTTGGAGATCCTTCACAAGTTGATGAAAGTCACAGCAAAGCAAAAGTTCCTTTCTTTTGCAGTCAGGCAAACCACTGCAGGCCAATCCCCCAAGCAGCACTTCAGGCTTAGGGATAGTCTCTCCTCAGTTTCTTCTTGGTTCCGCTCCTCAGCAAAGGTTTCTTCTTGTTCCCAAAAGTGATCTAATCTTCCTGGGGTCTGGGTGCCCCTCTTATACCCTGATTCTCTTTGTTCTCTGGAGGCAGAGAGGCCTCTGCCTAGTCCAAAACCAGTTCTGGTCAGTCCTGGAGCACTTTGTTTTTCTGACTCCTTCTTTCCTTTCAGAATGTGGGGCAGAGTGCTCAGCCGCCCGGCAGGAGGTGGAGCCAGCATTGTGGAAGGCAGGCACAGCCCTATTCAGACCCAGGTGCAACTCCTCCCTCCACTCTGGATGCAGATCTTTCTATTCAGCCCTGCGCTGACTCACCCTGTCTCCTGTAGCCACCCCCAGCCCCTGTCACTCAATTTCCAGACAAGGAATACACAACCTAGCAGCGGCAGGCTTGGATAGTTAGGCAAGAAAATACCCACTTTCTAAAAGTGGTATTTTCAAACACAGAATGTTAAAACCAACTTCACTAAAAGATGTATTTTATCATCCTGGGTTCAGGCATACTAAATTCGTTTTTCTACCATGTTCCCGGGTCAGTTCTGACTATAAGGTGTAATAGTCAGTCTGCCCATTCTGGCCTATGGGGAGCAGGTAGCCTTGCAATAGTGAAAAACGAAAATGGCTGTAATTCACTATTAGGACATGCCACACACACCAGGGCATGTCCTACCTTATACTTACAATGTACCCTGCCCTAGGGCCTACTTTAGGGGTGACCAACATGCAGTAAAGGGAAGGTTTAGGGACTGGTAAGTGGGTGTATTCACCAAGTCGACATGGCAGCCCTAGGCTGCACACAGGCTCTGCGATGGCAGGCCTGAGACACCTTTTACAAGCCGCTTCTGTGGGTGGCACAACCAGTGCTGCAAGCCCACCAGCGGCATTGGATTTACAAGCCCTGGGCACACTGAGTGCACTGTACTAGGGACTGACAAGTAAACCAATCATCCAATCATGGAGTCACTAATACATATATCAATTAACGATAGGGAGCACTTGCACTTTGGCACTGATTAGCAGCGGCAAAGTGCCCATGAGCATCTAGTCCAGCAAAAACATATCGGCAACAGTGGAGGCATTACGAAAAAATGGAAGGGAGACCCACGCCAAGGATGCCAGGTCTAACACGTGTCCCCTCCAGCTGAAATGTGGGGAGAACTATCCTACCCCTAGGGAGTTCTCATCGCTAAAGCGGAAAAATCTGGACAGTCCATCAGCATTGGCGTGTTCTGTACCAGGGCGGTGTTCCACCGTAAAGTCCATCCCCTGTAGGGAAATGGACCACCTCAACAGCTTTGGATTCTCACCCCTCATCTGCATCAACCATCTGAGGGGCCTGTGGTCTGTCTGAACCCGGAAGTGAGTCCCAAACAGGTATGGTCTCAGCTTCTTCAGTGCCCAGACCACAGCAAATGCCTCACGCTCAATAGCACTCCATCTCTGTTCCCGGGGAAGTAACCTCCTACTGAGGAAGGCTACAGGTTGGTCTAGGCCCTCCTCATTGATCTGTGATAGAACAGCCCCTACACCATGCTCTGAAGCGTCCGTCTGAACAATGAACTCATTGGAGAAGTTGGGTGCCTGGAGCACAGGCGCCGTGCACATGGCAGCCTTCAAGGTGTCAAAAGCTTTTTGACAGGCGTCAGTCCAAATCACTTTCCTGGGCTGCTTCTTGGAAGTTAGCTCGGTCAAGGGGGCAACAATGCTGCCATACCCCTTGACGAATCTCCGGTAATACCCGGTGAGTCCTAGGAAGGCTCTCACCTCTGTCTGGGTCTTGGGGGCTCCCAAGCCAGAATGGTATCAATTTTCGGTTGGAGGGGCGCCACCTGGCCGCTCCCAACCTGGTGTCCCAAGTACACCACAGAACCCTGCCCAATCTGGCACTTGCTCGCCTTGATTGTGAGGCCTGCTCTCCGCAGCGCCATCAACACTTCCCAGAGGTGGCGCAGATGTTCTTCCCAACTGGCACTGAACACTGCGATGTCATCCAGGTAGGCGGCACTGAAATCCTCCAGTCCAACCAACACCTGGTTGACCAACCTCTGAAAGGTGGCAGGGGCATTCTTCATCCCAAAGGGCATCACCCGGAACTGGTAGTGCCCATCTGGTGTGGAGAATGCTGACCTCTCTTTGCCCCATCAGTCAAGGCGATCTGCCAGTACCCAGACGTTAAGTCAAACGTGCTGAGGTACCGCGCAGCCCCTAACCGATCTATGAGCTCATCAGCTCTGGGGATGGGGTGGGCGTCAGTCCTCGTGACGGAATTGAGTCCCCTGTAGTCCACACAGAACCGGAGTTCTGGTGTGGCACCAAGGCGCGGCAGCCTTTGGAACCAAGACCACTGGGCTGGCCCAAGGGCTGTTAGAGGACTCAATCACCCCTAGCGCAAACATCTTGGAGACCTCCTCCTTGATGCAGGCTCTGACCCTGTCAGTCACCCTGTAAGCCTTGTGCTTCACAGGAAGACTGTCCCCAGTGTCCACATCATGGACGCACCAATGAGTGACACTGGGAACCAGGGAGAACAGGTCAGGGAACTGTCCCAACAGTTGGCGACAGTCACCCTGCTGCTCAGGTGTCAGGGAGGTAGAGAGGTTTACTCCCTCCACTGATCCATCTTGCTCTCGGGCTGACAGGAGGTCAGGAAGAGGCTCGGTCTCCTCCTCCATTCCATCATCTGTAGCTAAGAGCATGCCCACTTGGGACCTCTCCAAGTGGGGCTTCAGGCAGTTCACATGCAGGACCCGCAAGGGGTTCCTGGGAGACTGCAAGTCCACCAAATAGGTAACTGGACTCTTGCGCTCCATCACCGTAAAAGGGCCGGTCCACCTGTCCTGGAGCGCACAAGGCTCCACAGGGGCCATGACCCACACTTTCTGACCAGGCTGAAGCTCTACCAGAGTGGCATTCTGGTCGTACCACCGCTTCATCTCCTCCTGGCTGGCTTCCAGATTTGCCTCAGCAAGTTCTCGGAAACGCCTAGTCTGGTTCCTGAAGGCCAGCATGTAACTGTATACATCCTGGGGAGGTTTCCTGGGAGATTGCTCCCAGCCTTCCTTGACCAAACTCAGAGGTCCTCGCACCGGGTGTCCATAGAGGAGCTCAAAGGGACTGAACCCTAGAGACTTCTGTGGCACCTCCCGGTATGCAAACAACAGGCATGGTAAGAGGACGTCCCATTTACGCCTCATGGGTTCTTCCAGACCCATAATCATGCCCTTGAGGGTCCGGTTGAATCTCTCAACCAGACCATTTCCTTGAGGGTGGTAAGGAGTGGTGAACTTGTAAGTTACACCGCACTCCTGCCACAGGGACTTCATGTACTTGGACACGAAGTTGGTACCTCTGTCAGACACCACCTCTTGAGGGAATCCCACACGTGAGAAAATTCCCATCAGTGCCCGTCCCACCACGGGGGCCGTCACTGTCCTCAGAGGGATGGCTTCAGGGTACCGAGTGGCATGGTCCACCAAGACCAGGATAAACCTGTTGCCCATGGCTGTCTTGGGGTCCAGTGGCCCCACAATGTCAATACCCACCCGTTCAAAGGGGGTGCTGACCACAGGGAATGGCTGGAGAGGAGCCTTGTGCTTCCTCCCACTCTTTCCACTTGCCTGGCAAGTCTGGCATGTCCTGCAGTGAGTGGCGGCACTCCTGCGCATCTGGGGCCAATAGAAATGGGTAACAAGCCTGTCAAAGGTCTTGTCCTGCCCCAGATGTCCTGCTAACGGTACATCATGAGCCAACCCCAGTAGGAAGGCTCTGAAGCGCTGGGGTACCACCAGCACACGGGCTGACCCAGGCTCAGCAACCTTAGGCTCTGAATACAGGAGACCATTCTCCCAGTAAACCCAATGTGATCCAGACTGATCACCTGCTGCCTGGTCTGTGGCCTGTTGCCTCAGACACACGAGAGAGGGGCATGCGTTCTGGTCCTCGCAGAACTCTTCCCTGGAGGGTCCTCCTTCTTGCTGCAAATGGGTCAGCTCAGGTAGGTCCCCCAGTTCAGCTACCTGTTCCCCTGTAGGCTCCAGGGCATCCCCCTCAGGGTCTGCCTCCTCCTGGACCGTGGGAACTTCGGGGGCCGGTTTCCCGCGCTCCCTGCCTTCTCTCTCTCCGGCAGGCACCTGGGCCTCCCTCTCAGGCTCCAGGTCCTCTTGAACACCTTTAGCTGCCATTGACCGGGTGGTCACACATGCCCAATCAGGCAAGCCCAACATTTCTAAATGCGCACTCCGCTCCACCTTAGCCCAAGGTGAGCTCTCCAAATCGTTCCCTAACAAACAGTCAACAGGCATGGCTGGCCTCACAGCTACTTGAAGAGTACCCGAGACCCCCCCACTCAAAGGGAACCTGAGCCACCTTGCAGTGACTCTCTGTGTTGTCAGCGGCAACAAACGGATAGAATGCATCAGGGATAACCTGCTCTTTAGACACCAGGTGACACTTGACAGCTGTCACACTGGCTCCTGTGTCTCTCAGAGCCTCCACCCTATGGCTATTGATGGTCACCCACTGCCTGTATTTCTTAGTGTTCTCAGGCAGCGGGGTCCTAGGGACCATCTCAGAGTCTCCTAATGAGACAAGGGAAAACACTGTGGGATCCCCCCCACCTTGGGCACCCATCTCCTCCCCCAGGGCTACACTAGCCAACTGCCGGGGGACTGCACTCGTGGGTGCTGGTTTTCCATGCAAAGGGCAACGAGGATCGTTTGCCTTGTGGCCAGGGGCGCCACACTTGTAACATACCAGTGGTCCCTGGTGAACAGGGGGCCTGTCGGGGCCACTGGCTTCTTCTCCGGGGGAGGCTGGGAACCTTTCCCTTGGTTCCCTTGGGGTTTACTTTGGGGCCCTTTATGGAACTCCTTCTGTTTACCCTTGTCCCCCCACTCTTCTGCTGGGGACCCTGCCCACCCTTGGCGGAGTCTCCCACGTGACCCTTGTGGACCCGGGTACTCACCCAGCGGTCCGCCTCCTCAGCAAGCTGCCTAGGGTTAGTCAGCTTACTATCAATCAGGTGCTGGCGTAGCTCAGGAAAACAATTACCGGACAAGTGCTCCCAGGCAATCAAATCAAAGAGCGCCTGAAAATCAGTCGCTTTGCTACCCTTTACCCAACCATCCAAGGCTCTGCAAAAGAAGGTCACATATTCAACCCAGGTACTGCTTTCAATCTTACTACAGTTCCTGAACCTTTGCCTATAAAGCTCAGGGGTCAAACCATACCTAGTCATTAAGGCATCCTTCATGTGGCTGTACGAATTATAGACTTCAGAGGGCAAATCCAACAAGGTATCCCGCCCTTCACTGAGGAACCGTCCCCACAACCCCGCTCCCCAATCCTTCTCAGGGACTCGGTGGGAAGACATGGCTACCTCATAGGCTTTGAACCACTGCCCAATGTCATCATTTTTAAAAAATTCCTTAACCACATCTTTTGGAATATACACCCTAGCTTCAACAGGCACAGGCGGTACACATCCACCAGAGGGAGTAATCTCTAAGCTTTTGGCCTTCAATTCCAACTCCCTCAAAACTTTCTCATGTTCAAACTGCATTTTCTTTTCCTCTAGGGCTAATTTCCTAGTTTGCATTTCGAATTCTAACTGCCCATTCAGCTTGAGCTTGGTCATCTGCATTTCGTGCATCCTACTCTCCTTCCTGTCCTCCAACTCCTCTGGAGACAGTCCTCTGGCAGAAACACTGCTACCTACTGGGGAAGGTGGTCTTCCAGCCCCTAGATCCAATAGCCCCTCCAGCTGCCCTTCTGCATTCTCAGCCCCCTCCACAGGGGCACTCCTTGATTCGACCCAGGCCCTCAGCGCCTTTTGGAGGTCCTCCTTCCTGGAGAGCCCGGTCATGGACACTTTAAACTTTTTGCAGAATTGCCTGAGCTGCTTAAGGGTGTAGCATTCTAGCCTCTCTTCTTCCCAATCACACTCGACAGAGGCTACTGATGCTGGTTTCTCCATCGTGACTGAACTTGGCATTTGCAAAAATAGGAAATCCCAGAAAAAATGCTATAAAAGTATGTGGTTGCGTTTTGGTCTGCACTCACTAAGTAGTGTTCACCAATCACTGTACATGAGTCACAAATGCAAGTCCAGAATCCTCACCGCTGACCACCAATGTTAGATTTGGGGGTCTCTAGTTGGCAGAGGTAGGTACCTTTGTCCAAATAGGGACCCTTGCGTCTAGTCAGGAAAGTAGGTACACTCCCGAAATAACCCCTGCTCACCCTCTTGGTAGCTTGGCACGAGCAGACAGGCTTAGTTCAGAGGCAGTGTGTAAAGCATTTGTGAACACATACAGTAATCAAGTGACAACACTACAAATGGACACCACACAGGTTATATATTTATAAAAATAGGTATACTTTATATAGATTTATCACAAGACCATAAACGACAAAAATAATCCACAATACTGTCAAGAGTGCTTAGTTCTGATCAAAAGGCTTAATTCAAGGTTCTGTGCGAGTCGGTAGCCTCCTCTGGCTACGTCGATGTCGAGAACAAACAGAGTCTAACAAATCCAGCTGACCGCGTCGAGACGGGCCAACACAGCGTAGACAGACTCGGTCACAGTACCTTTTTCTTGAAGCGGCAGGCACGGGCGTGCGAGCCGGATGGCTGTTCGTCGCGGTCGCGATGCAAAAATGGAAGCGTTGCAGGACGCGTTGTCCCTCGATGCGGTGCAGGCAGCGGCTCGTTGACGTCGTTGAGACGGAGTCGGTGAGACCAAGGCCGGGCGTTGCAGGGCGAGACGGTGCTTCGATGCGGTGCTGGCAGGTTGTGGTGCGGCGACGGAGCCGGATTCAGGAGCTGGCGTCGATCAGTCCGGACAGCGGTGCGAGTCGGGCGGTGCGTCGCAAAGCGTGCGAGCGGTGCCCAACTCCGGTGCGGTCACAGGACTCGAACTCAGCAGCAGTGACCGTGTCGGTCGGACCAGTTCGATTCCGGCGTAGCGAAGCGTTGCAGGACGCGTTGTCCCTCGATGCGGTGCAGGCAGCGGCTCGTTGACGGAGTCTGTGAGACCAGGGCCGTGCGTTGCAGGGCGAGACGGTGCTTCGATGCGGTGCTTACAGGACACCGAGTCGGTCGTGAGAGTCGGTCACAGCTCCCTACCTCTGTAGCCACTGAAACAGAGTTTCCAGCAGCAATTCACAAAGGGGGTGAAGTCCAATGGTCCTGGGACTTCGGTCAGGGGGCAAGCTCTCTTCCAAGCCCTTGGAGATCCTTCACAAGTTGATGAAAGTCACAGCAAAGCAAAAGTTCCTTTCTCCTTTCTTTGGCAGTCAGGCAAACCACTGCAGGCCAATCCCCCAAGCAGCACTTCAGGCTTAGGGATAGTCTCTCCTCAGTTTCTTCTTGGTTCCGCTCCTCAGCAAAGGTTTCTTCTTGTTCCCAAAAGTGATCTAATCTTCCTGGGGTCTGGGTGCCCCTCTTATACCCTGATTCTCTTTGTTCTCTGGAGGCAGAGAGGCCTCTGCCTAGTCCAAAACCAGTTCTGGTCAGTCCTGGAGCACTTTGTTTTTCTGACTCCTTCTTTCCTTTCAGAATGTGGGGCAGAGTGCTCAGCCGCCCGGCAGGAGGTGGAGCCAGCATTGTGGAAGGCAGGCACAGCCCTATTCAGACCCAGGTGCAACTCCTCCCTCCACTCTGGATGCAGATCTTTCTATTCAGCCCTGCGCTGACTCACCCTGTCTCCTGTAGCCACCCCCAGCCCCTGTCACTCAATCTCCAGACAAGGAATACACAACCTAGCAGCGGCAGGCTTGGATAGTTAGGCAAGAAAATACCCACTTTCTAAAAGTGGTATTTTTAAACACAGAATGTTAAAACCAACTTCACTAAAAGATGTATTTTATCATCCTGGGTTCAGGCATACTAAATTCGTTTTTCTACCATGTTCCCGGGGTCAGTTCTGACTATAAGGTGTAATAGTCAGTCTGCCCATTCTGGCCTATGGGGAGCAGGTAGCCTTGCAATAGTGAAAAACGAAAATGGCTGTAATTCACTATTAGGACATGCCACACACACCAGGGCATGTCCTACCTTATACTTACAATGCACCCTGCCCTAGGGCCTACTTTAGGGGTGACCAACATGCAGTAAAGGGAAGGTTTAGGGACTGGTAAGTGGGTGTACTCACCAAGTCGACATGGCAGCCCTAGGCTGCACACAGGCTCTGCGATGGCAGGCCTGAGACACCTTTTACAAGCCGCTTCTGTGGGTGGCACAACCAGTGCTGCAAGCCCACCAGCGGCATTGGATTTACAAGCCCTGGGCACACTGAGTGCACTGTACTAGGGACTGACAAGTAAACCAATCATCCAATCATGGAGTCACTAATACATATATCAATTAACGATAGGGAGCACTTGCACTTTGGCACTGATTAGCAGCGGCAAAGTGCCCATGAGCATCTAGTCCAGCAAAAACATATCGGCAACAGTGGAGGCATTACGAAAAAAATGGAAGGGAGACCCACGCCAAGGATGCCAGGTCTAACACGCGCGAAGGCGTCGCTGAGGAACTGCCAACAGGACTCACAGCCAAGTCGCTCATGTAGCCGCAGAGGGTGGTGTCTCCGTCTAGATGTTCTCGCCATCAGGACTCAGGTTCTGTGCCTTCCTCTGATGGTCTTTGGGTGACAGTCTTCGACTGTAACCTCCATGCTTCCCGTGCCTGTCGTGGAGCTGCTGCCGACGCATCTCTCCTATTCGGATTCCCCTCTCACAGGAACTCTGTCGAGGCCCTTGCCCCTGGATTGCCACGTACTGCGTGGGCTGTGCGGGCCTTTGCGTAGGCCGCGCTGAGGGGTCGCTGCGGAACTCCCAACAGGGCCACGGCCAAGTCTTGTGTAACCCCAAGGGTGGATATTCCAATGGTCGGGTATGCTCTACTTCGGCAGGCTTCAGGTTGATGGGGCACACAGAAGGTTCCTGGGTGGCTCGCCTCGTTGAACTCTGGTTGTCTGGAGTGTGGGGATCCACTCTGGTGGTGCGATACTCCTTGGTGATGATGCACCTGGATGACGATGACAAAACAGTGATTTTCCTTCAGATGGGCAACAGGCGGCGATCTATTGTCTTGGGTGACCTTGTGGAGTGAGGAGGACTAGAGGGACTTCGCAGCCCGTGCCTTCATCTTGCTGAGGCTGTTCTTCACCCGTGGCATCTGCGGTGAGGAGCAGGGATGCCGTCCGACTTGGACTGCCGATGCTTGTGACTGGACGGTCTCGCTGGGAAGCGTTAGAGAGAGATGCGGTTCACACTGGCTGCGGCTTACATTTGGTTCTCCCATTGGACTGTCTCCAGGGACGTTGGTGTGGCTTCGGGACTGGACGGTCGCACTGTGAAGCGTTGGAGAGAGATGCGGTTCGCGCTGGCTGCGGCTTACATTTGGTTCTCCCATTGGGCTGTCTCCAGGGACGTCGGTCCGGCTTGATGGCTGTCTGGTGTCTCTGGGTGCGCTCATCTTGTGGTGGTACGAGTCCTCTGTCCTGTCGCTCTGCTCCTTTTTCTCCTGCGCGCCTGTGGTGGTTGTCTGCCCTGTGGCGTTGTGCCACTGTTCTTTTTCCCTCCGCAGAGTGGCATCCTGCCACTCTCATTTCCTCTTTCCGACCAAGTCCTCACTTGGATGTGGCGTCCTGCCACATGTCTCATGTTTGCGCCACATGGACATCACTCTGGTCGCGTCCCGTTCTTGGGACAGTCTTCACTGTCCTGCGGACCTGTCGCAGGTCTGTCCTGTCAGTAGGACTTGCTTCTTCCTCTTGGGGACCTTGCACGGGCACAATCCCTTCCTCAGGAATTTTGCGGTGCTCCTCTTCTCTTCACTCGAGGGCGTCATGCTTGCGCCTCGAGGCTGCGCCGTCGTGGCACTTGATCCTGCCTCCGTTCAGGCATGCTTGGTCACTTCGAGCAACGTGCTCCTTACTTGCGATGCGGCAGTGGCGTCCGTCGGAATGCACGTTGTGGTGGCAGCCTGCCACGTGGGGTGTGCGACTCTCTCTTGCCTGTCTTGGGTCATTGGCGACTCCGTCTTGAGGCAGTGTGAGGGAGGACACTCTGCTGTCTTCGGCCTACTGCGGGGCTTCGCTGGTGCAGAGGAGATGTCTTTATCTCCCGGGTGCCTGACCGTGCTGGCCGGTTCGCCGGTATGGCTTTCTGCACACCTCGTGTTCTCCATCCTCTCCTTGGGCGCCCTCTTCAGGCGCTTGGCGTGCTGGTTTCTCTTTCTTGCGGTGGTGGCAGTTCACCACCAGGGGCGTGTGGCGCAGTTTCTTTGCTTGTGGTGGCATCAGACAGCCACTGGGGGTTGCACGCTATGTGCATGGTCTTCACGTACTTCCTGTGCTTTGTTGCTCTTTTCTATTTGACGCTGGTGCAGCTTTGGGCTTCTTGGGGCCCTTGGTGAGGTGTGACAGTCTTTCTCCTTCGAAAGTATAGGCAGCCCATTGGGGCATGTGGTGCACTCATCAGTCCTGGCTGTGTCGCTCACAGCGTTCGTCTCCACTTCGTGGGCTTGCTTCTTTGGGGCCTGGCAGGCTGACTGGCCCATCTTTATGGTGTTCAGGGGCTCCCAAGTTTTGCTGGTGGCTAATGAAGCGAGACCCTGCTGGGGTTTACAGTTTCTCCCCTTCTAAACAAGAGGCAGCTACCAGGGGGCGTGCGATGCTCTTCTCCCAGTTGTGGGAGCTCTAGTCAGTTTCCTTTCTCTTGGTCCTGGTTGCTGTGTCTGTAGGTGGCACTGCAGCCACACTCCTCAATGCTCTGCCGCTCTCACATGCTGATGTCGGCTGCGGCGGGCAGTCAGTGTGCTCAACTGTTCTGTGGCGTCATGAACCTGGATCCTCCTGCCAGGATCAGTTTTCCTTTCTTCTGACTCTGCCCCTGCTGGCAGTTTAACGGTGCAGCGGGGCTCTCACCCGGGCTGCATTTGCTGTCTGGGGAAATGGTCGTGGGGTACTGCTGGCTATTTGCTCAGGCCGGGCAACATGTCCCCTTTCCAACCTCTTGAAGGCCACCAGGTGGCGCTGTGTGCGATTTCAGAGAGGCCTGGCAGCATCATCACTTTGCGGTTTGCTTGGCATGGTTGGTCACTAGGGGGCGCTGTAGCCACGTGTCATGTGCTGCGGCAGCTGTGTTCAGTTGCAGGCCATGTTGCTCTCCCGTCGGTGATGTGCAGGCAGGTGCAGGGGTGATACTCCCAGATGGAAGCAGCAGGGTGTGCTTTGTAGTGTACGAGGCGAGAATCTGTTTCTGCAGTAGGTGACTTCATGTGGCTGCTTTCCTTTGGGTAAAGACCTAAGCTGGGAGCCTCCTGTCTGGGCCTCTCTTGTCCCTGCTGATCCCTATTTGCCTTTCCAAGTCTTTGCTCTGTCGGGCCTGCTTAATGCAATTCTAGCAGGGTGTGGTACATCAAACCACCACTGGGTGGCAGTGCACTCACCGCTCGTCACCGGCTGTCTCTCTACTGCTGCGGCCTCACTGCTAGACGGCTGTGTTTCTCCTCCTTACCGTGAGTGAGGCATATGGCGCAGGAGCTGCAAAGTTTATTCGGTGGCAGGTGGGGGCAGCCTACTGGCGCCGCATTATGTAGGTGTGGCTGCAACCCACCTCACTTAGTCTTGCGGCCGGTGCGGTGCCAGAGGGTCTTCGTGTCCTGTAGGTGATGCCGTGATCACCACTTCATGCTGGCTGAGTGCAGCTACCTTCACGCAACAACGCAGGCGATACAGGTACGGGGGCTCGGTAGGTTCTTGTTGGGCGTCTCATTCACTGTTGTTTTGCCCTTCAATTCTGGTGAACTGTGTGGTGCCCTTCATACCATGTGGGTGGCGCTGTACTACATGCTTTGCTTCTAGAACGGCCTAGGGGCAGCAGGCCGCTGCAAGCGGTGCGCGGCAGCCTCCGCCTACCTTTGCCGTCTTATCCCTGTTTGTGAGGGGCTATTGGTGCCCTCTTCTTCTCCGCGGAAGTGTTCTTTTCAGCTGGCGCAGCTGCTACGGGTGCGAGTCTTCCTTTTTGCACCACTCAGTATTTGACACGGCGCTTCCTACCATCCCACTTCCATCCGGACAGCACAACTTGTTAGGGTGTCACTTCATGGGCCTCTGGCAGGCCGTAGACACCGTCTTACTTGTTTTTGGCAGCTGGGCGTTCTCGTCGCTCCACGCAGACAGTGGTGGGGGTGGGGGAGGTCCCTCGGAGGTGCGGCAGCACTTCACCCCCCTCTCCACTCCCGGGCCCAACGTGCGCACGCCCGAGGCTGCAGGGTCATGCCTTACAGGCAACGGGTGCAGGGTGCCTCTGGTTGCATTTCCCCTCGGGGCGCGCCGGAGCAGCAGCCGGTGTGCACGCGGGGTAAGACCCGCTCGTCGCCAATGTGGCGTCTTGGGCCACTAGGCCCACATGCTGATAGAGGACCACACGGACACGGTAGTAGTGTACAGGAACTGGCCCAGGGCACCGTCTGTGTCTTGTTTTCGTCTGTCAGATTCCTTCTGACAGTGGTGAGTTTTTGGATACCGAGGCGGTAGCCTCATTACTCCACATTCATTTTGAGTTTTTTAGTCGCTGTTTAGGTTGTCTTATTGATGTGTGACGCTTTGTCACAGTTGAGGTTGGATCACGAGGTCAGCGCTGTGATAGGCCGTGGGTTGCGGTCAATTGGGTTTGCAGAAGTGTCAGCAAGTTTTACCACAGAGTCTTGTTTTCGTCTGTCAAATGTCTTCTGACGGTGATGAGCTTTTGATGGCTGCTGCAGCGGTTGCCTTCTGACAGTGATGAGTTTTGGATGCCTGCCGAGGCGGTTGCCTTCAGGCAGTGATGAGTTTTGGATGCCTGCCGAGGCGGTTGCCTTCAGGCAGTGATGAGTTTTTTGGATGCTGTGTTGCTGTTTCAGTTTCACAAGGTTAGCGCTTCGATGGGCCGCGGGTAGCGGTCAAATGGGTTTGTAGAAATGTCTGCAAGCTTCCTGATCAGTGGGTTTTCTTTTTGATCCAATCCTTTGTAGAATGTCCTGTTGAGTTTGCGGAGATGGTCGTCCAACATCTCAACGCCTAGGTCTCTGTGGAGGTCTGCTGTTCTTGTGAAGATAGGAGCACCTGTTGCAATCCGTAAGGCCTTGCTCTGTAGTCTCTGTAGGTCTTTCCGATGCTGCGGGCGGCAGCCACTCCAAACTGGTGAAGCGTATGTCATAGTTGGTCGAATTATTGCGGTGATTGCTCGCACCTTGCTCTGAATGGGCATCGACTTGGTCTTCAGGAGAGGGTATAATGCAGCCAGTTTTGTTGCTGCTTTCTGGCAGGTCTTCTCTATGTGGTTTCTCCAGCTGAGTTTAGAGTCCAGAGTCACCCCCAGGTAGGAGCTGCTGTTTTCCCATTTGATCTCTTCCCCATTGAGGAGGATCTGTGGGTGTTTCCTGTTCAGCTTCCTGGTGAATAATGTTGCTGTGGTTTTGCTTGTGTTCAGGGTGATCTGCCTGTCGCTGTACCATTCGGAGAGTCTGCAGAGCGATGTCTCAAGGTTCTTAGCCACTTCTTTGTCGCTGAAGGATTGGGAGAGGACTGCAACATCATCGGCGTAAAGGGCAAGATCAGTCTTCTTTAGGTCCATGGGGATGTCGTTTGTAAATATGTTAAAGAGGAATGGTCCTAGGATTGATCCCTGAGGCACTCCAGCAAGAATTGGGCGTGGCGTTGAGCATTCCTCTCGTACCGCCACGTGAAAGGTCCGTTTTGACAAGTAGCTAGACAGCAGCTTAACCAGGTAGCTTGGAAACTTGAGCTTGATAAGTTTGTAAAGCAGTCCCTCATGCCATACTCGGTCGAATGCTTTGGCTACATCCAGAAAGACTACTCCAGTAGACTTGTTGATGTTGAATCCATGGCTAATGATGTCCACAACTCTGAGGAGTTGGTGATTGGTTGAGTGGTCTTTCCGGAACCCAAACTGTTCTTTGGCGAGGAGGTTTTCGCTTGTCGCAAAGTCCACGAGGTGGGCAAGGATAACTTTTTCGAAGAGCTTTGATAGGCCAGATAGCAGACTTATGGGGCGGTAATTTGTAGGATCTCGTAGTGGTTTCCCAGCCTTGGGGAATACGACGACTCTTGCTTCTTTCCAGGCGTTAGGGTAGTACTGGTGCTGCATACATGCGTTGAATATCTCAGCAAGATGATCCACTGCGGTATCTGGGAGCATCTTGATGGCTTGGTTGGCTATTCTGTCCTTTCCTGGTGCCTTGCCGTTTTTCAGTGTCTTTACCAGGGCCAGTAATTCACCCATTGAGCATTCCTCAATGATTGCAGCTTCTGTTTCTGGTGGGTGCTCCCGGTGGTGCTTAGCGACCTCTTGCTCAACTTCTGCTGCCAGTTTGCTTGCCTGGTTAGGCCTGAAGGATGCCTCCAGTGTGTCAGCGAAGACCTCAGCCTTGTCCCTGTTGCTTCATGCCAAGTGAGTCTTCCCTTGTATCAGTGGGTTTGGTTCCTTCTTCCCAGTCAAGCGTCGGGTCATTCTCCAGAGAGAGTTGTCTGAGTCCTTCAAGTTAGCTGTAGCTGCTTCCCATTTTTCACCTCTGTGCTGGCTTATTTGCATCTTCAGCTGTCTTGTCAGCTCATTGTACTTCTTCAGCAGGTCGGGGTGCGATTCCTTTGCCACTCTCTCCGGGCTCTGTTCTTGTCAGCTATCGACTGCTTGATGCCCTTCGGGAGGTCGTAGATAGAGCATCGTTGGAGTTTCTGCTCAGGAACGCTGCGCTCAATAGCAGTGTGGACTGCCGCTGTGAAGTGGTGAACCGCCTGGTCAATGTCTTTGATGGAGCAGAGGGGCCAGGGACCAGTGTCTCCTCCAGGCTTCTCTTGTATAGGCTCCAGTCTGCCTTCTTGTAGTTGTGCCTGGTGCCCTGTTGCTGGTCTTCAAGTACGTCTCCAACTGTGATCAACACTGGGTTGTGGTCGGACGTCAGTGCTATTAAGGTTTCAAGCTCCATAGACTGGGAGAGATTCTTCATGACGACGATATCCAGAACATCCGGTTTATGCAGTGCAGAGCCTGAATAATGTGTTGGTTGAGTCGGGCCAGCCACTACAAAGTCCTCCTTCTTTGAGTGGGCAAGTAGAGCGTGTCCTTTGCTGTTTACCGTGCGAGAGTTCCAGCACTGGTGCTTGGCATTAAGGTCCCCTCCAATTAATGTTGGGATGCTGGGGTCCAGTAAAGCATCCAAGTCCTTTGGGCTTAGCTTGCCTGGGGGTGAGTAGGCGGCAATCAGCCGTAGAGGGCCTGCAGATGTCTGGATCTGTATGCCAGTTGCTTCAATACTCCCCGCTGGTGGTAGTGAGATCTCGTGGTGCTTCACTTTTGTGCTGACAATCACCGCTGTTCCTCCGCCCTTGGCTCCGGTGGTGTGATCTGTGCGGTACACCCTGTTGTTTGCTATGTTGAGCTTATGGCTTCCTTGGAGATGGGTCTCGGAGATAAGCGCTATACTCACATCCATGGTTTCCATCAGGTGCAGGAGTTCTGCAGTTTTCTTCTGAATGCTGTTAGCATTCCACATCAAGAAGAGGGAGTTTCCTTTAGAGTTTGCTGCCATTGCGGGTGTTTTCTTCACCGTGGAGAAGTCCGGCGATGAGATTCGCCACCATTGTCACCACTGGGTGGATGTTCATGTCTGCAACTGTTTTCGCAATCTTCGTGATGAGTTCCTGCCAGTTGATGGCTGAGCCTATTTCACAGGATGGTGCTGGGGCAGTTGTTGGTGGTGGGCTGTCCTGTTTGGGTCCTGTTGCTTCTGCGTATGTTCTTCCATCCACGCGCGCATTGCTATGGCTGTTGGTTGGATTGCCAGTTGGGCTCCTGTGTGCTAATGCAGGTTTGTAAGTCTTCCTTTGTCCCTGGTCTGTTGTTGTTGAGTGTAGGGAAGTCTTTTGTGGTTGCGGGGGTTTGCGCGGTCCATCCTTCTTTGCCTTTTGCAGGTAGGGACAGCCGCGATAGCTTGCTGGGTGTGGTCCTGTGCAGTTAGCACATATTGCTGGTTCAGTTTCCCGGTTCCTTGTGCATTGGTTAGAGGTGTGCTCGCCTCCACAGCGTACGCACTTTGGCTTCTGATGGCAGAAAGCAGAGGTGTGCCCCAAGCGCTGGCAGTTGTAGCACATGACTGGTCCTCGTTTCCCTCTAGTCGCTTCTGTGGTGACGGTGCAGCTGCAAAGCCGTGTGACTGCTGAGAGGTCTGCTGGCTTCCCATCATGGCTTGCCGACAGGGTTACAACAAAGAGGGGAAATTTCTTGTTCTTGTCCGCTGGAGAGGCAATCTGTGTTATGTTTTTGACTGGAAGTCCAAGTTCCGATAAGTCCTGAGTGATGTGCCCAAGGGATGCGTTTGCTGGGAGTCCCCGTATTACAAAGCGCTGGGCTTTTGCAGTGGTCAATGAAAAGGTGTGGTACTCCATTTTCTGTTCTGTAAGCATGCTGGTCACACTACTGTAGTCCTCTGGTGTGGTGAGCATGATCTTGGCCTGGTCCTGCCGGGGCTTGATTGTGAACGTGGAGGAGCAGTGTTCGTCCAGTAGCTCCACAAGGTCCTTGTGGGTGGTTAAGTTCTTCAGGATGATGGGAGGGATCCGTAGTCGCTTAGTGGGACCTGAAGAGGTCTCGGGTTCAGATGCCTTGTGGTCCTGAGGGTGGGCATCACTGTCCTGGGTACTTTGGAGAACCAGATAGCGGTTTGTGGTTGGGATTGCACTGCTTGCGGGGGTGCGCGGGCAAGCTTTGCTGCTTTTTCTGGTGAGTTCGGGCACGAGTCTCGTACTCTCTTTGTTAGCTTAGTGTGCCATTCCATGTCGTCTTCGGTGTTGCCGGATTGAGCCATGACGTCGGCCTCTATGGTCAATTGATGCAGCTGGTTAGGGGGTTAAAGGGTTTAAGCCCTTCTCCTTTCCCTCTTTGGCACGCAGCCTGGCCCCGGTCAAGCCAGGGAGACGCAGGCCCAGCACCTTAGAGGAGTGGGAGAGAGGGCAGAGCGGGTCGGACCGCGGGCCTCCCGCCGAAAATCAGAAAGCAGGATAAATCAAGCAGAGCGCATCAATGATGAATCGCAATACAGAATGAATCAAGCAGAGCGGAGCAATGATAAATTAAATTGTAATCTGAATACAAAATCAATCAGGCTGAGAAAATGAATCAAGCAAGCAGAGCGCCGCAATGATAAATTGTAATCAGAATATAAAATCAATCAAGCAGAGGAAATGAATCAAGCAAGCAGAACGCAGCAATGACAAATTGTAATCAGAATACAAAATCAAGCAGAGGAACTGAATCAAGCAAGCAAAGCGCAGTAATGAGAAATTGTAATCCGAATACCAAATCAGTCATGCAGGGGAAATTAAACAAGCAATTAAGCAGAGCGGAGAGCTCCCGCCGAAAATCGGAGTACAAAATGAGTCAAACAAGGAAGCAGGGTAGATCTATCACAAAGGATAGAAAATGGCGCTTACCAGGTCGGAGCAGGAATCAAATCCTCGTCATGGCGGCCATCCGAAGAATCAGCAGGTCGGCGACCAGGCGTGTTCTTCTCTCGGTGCTGCGACCTCTCTCGGTGCTGCGACCCAGGTCGGAGCAGGAATCGAAATCAAAATCGGAGGGAGAGTCCCGATCGGAGCGCGACCTCAAATCGTCATCATCCAAAAACGGGAGCGGCCGGATCGGAGCGCGAGTCCGATCCGCCAAATGTCATCAAAATGTCGAATCAGAATGAAATGTAAATGAAAATGGCCCAGGGCACGTGCGCCCGGCCCCTTTTTATTTGCAGGGTCACCTGACAGGTGACGCCTGTGGTGGGTGGGTGTAAAGTGTGGGGTACAGAAGGCAGAACACTAGAACGTGTCCAGCCGGACACTACAGTCTACACGTTTATTTTTTTCCAACTACAGCATATATATTAACTCGTAAAAATATTGAGTTAGTGCATGTGCTTCAGACAGCAGAGTTCGAAAGCACAAAGAGGTAATTACTGCCCTGTGTTTCCAAGTCCTGCTGTCTATATGCACTAACTCATAGATTGTTAGTGTTAATATAGGCGATGAGGACCAGAATCTACATCGAGGCAGCGCAGAGAAAGGGATCATGATATTGCCTCGTATTCTTTTCGGAGTGGTTCTATTTCTTGAGTGAGCAGGGAGGGAGGAGGGCATGTTTTCAGCAACATGAAATAATATCAGATTATATAATGAGCTGTACAGTGTAATACATATGATTATCAGTTTTATTACACTCATACAGCACATTATATGAACATATTCATGTGCAGCTGTACTAATAAAAGGTGTCTTTATTACTTAAGGGGGTGGCATTTTATCCAGTACCACAAGCATAAAAGCTTGAGCAGATCCACCTTAATATAAATTTGTGACCATCAGGTCATGGTAATAGAACTAACTATTACAGAAGGTGAGAAAGGTACCATCTATTTACGAAGAGACTATTACGTGAAGATAATGCAGATAACACGTTCAATATTGAATTTAACAGAATTGTTTTTAATCAGCAACCTTGAAAAGACGTCAATTTTCTACAAGCCAGGGTTACTGAAAGTGAGATTGCACACTCTTTAATCCCCCAATTCAGAGCTGGCCTGGTCAGCCATACTCGGAGACCCCTCCCACTCGTCCTCTTTAGTTAGCTATCTGCAGACAGCCCCTGCACCCCTCTGGACGGTGGCGCCCTGGGTGTGTGCCAAGCTCGCACATGCTAAAGACCATACTGCCCCAGTGACATCAATAAACGATTGTCCCTCCCGCAGCCCCTTATCGGCCTTCTATTTGCTGATGAGAGGTTAGGGAAGGGCAAGGTAGCGACAGAAAGCAAACAGGGCTCTTGAAAACATGTACTGTTGCTGCTGCCTTCGTTACCTTTAAGTCCAGGGATAGCAAAGACGCAAGTGTGCCAAAGGGAATGCCAGGGGTCACAACTGCTACCCCTAGTTACCCCTAATTGAAGTTCATGCAACCGTGTCAAGTTTTCTACAAAAAGAAACAAAAATGTCTTACCAGGTATTCTGAAGTAAGAAAAGCAGCAGGGGAGAAGTGCAGCAGTCACAGAGCAGGAGACTCAGGGACTTCAAAGGTCACAGAAGTAAACTATGCAGAACTCTAAAAATGAAAGTTAAAAAATGCAAACGTATTACAAGGGCGGTACGATTCAGGGTACAAAGGTCTCAGTAAGAAATCAGCCTTCTTTTAAGGAACACTCTCCGAGGGAACTGCTGAATCTGGCGTGCTTTATAATGCAGTCCCTGTAATACTGAATAAACAAAGCTGAATGAAACGATTCCTGAACGTGTTATGGGGAGCAAGGCTTAAAATAAATCAATATCCTCACATTAACAAACCTTATTTCCTTACAAAATGTAATTTTACAAAGAACAGTCCTACAACCTTCGCATGCAGAATATGTAAAAAAGCCATTGAACTGTTAGCTGGTATTTTAAGAGCTGAAACGTATAATTCTTTATTATAAGGCAACCTAGGGCTTTCATTAACAAAAAATGGACAATAGTTTTCAAGGCTGGCCCAAACTGGGGGCCCAAAATATTTCTTGCCCGGGGCCCCCAAAATCTTTAAACTGACACTGTTTAGCTGCATCACTGTGCATTATGGGGCTTGCAGTTGTAATGTTCCTCTTAAGAAGGCAGATGTAAACATCCTGATAAGGAAAAAGCCAATTAACTCGTAGTTCAGGCTGACTCATTTCTGGGATTGAGTAAAGGAAAAATCCTTATGGTTGCTCTCTGTCCGTAATGGGACAAACAAGCTAAAAATAATGAAATGGAATGTGGCCCAAGGTTACCAGTGCCTGAGGTTAATACAAGCATTGCGATCATCAGTCTTTGTGGTAACACCTGGTCAATAACAACACAGGTAAGTGGGAAAGAGAGGAAGAGTTGGAGTTCAGAAAATACATCACAGAGTTGGCAAGAATTCTGAAGAGGCATGAATATACTTCTATTATTACTAATACCAGGCAGAATCTATTAGAGAGCTTACTGGACCCCACTGAAGATGTAAAGACCTGATTTACTATGGTGGACAGTTTACTCTGTCACAAACGAGGTGGATGTTCTGTCAGCCTTATTACAAGTGCCATATAGGCTATCTCTCGGTGGATCAGATAAGATGGATGGGATATCCGTCATGTATGCGACTGATTAACGCATCCAGCCGTATACCCCAGTTCGCCAGCTCAGATCTAGTGATCTGTTACTGCTATGCCCCAAGCGCATTCATACGACCAGATATGGGAGTCTCTCCTTTTCTTTCTTGGCTCCGCATCACTGGAATCGACTGCCCATGTCCATCCGCACCTGCCCTGATTTTACTCTTTTTCTTTTTAAAAAACTTCTGAAAACCTGGCTGTTTAATCTCTAGCCTCGATATTGTACTTCGAACTGTTCTCTACGGAGAGATCCCCTCGGGAATGATTCGTGCGCCTAACAAATAAAATAAATAAATCCAACAAACTCTAAATAAAGGCCCTAAAATATAAAACAACCACCACCACTGGTTGGAGGTGTAAGAAGGAAGGGGATCATTGAAATTTGGTATTGGAAGCTGTTCTGATGTCAATGTCAGTAACTGAGTGCAACCAGGGTCTCCTCATGTTATTCGGCCAAAAGTGACTCTGGTACTTCTGAATGGTATGGACATCGCGGGGAATGATGCACAGGTATAGACTGCACACGTCCTAAATGTGTCCAAGAAAACTAGTCTTCATAAGTGGAGAAGCAGGAGGAAGCCAAGATTGAGGGCTGGGTTAGTGCATTGGTGCTAAAAAGAACACGCAACACATTGAGGGTGCATTGCCAGTTTAGCTATTTTATTATTGGTTTTTGTAAAACAAAAAGGAATAGAATTTGCTGGACTAATTCATTCCACTTAGGGATACGTGAGAACAGAAACAGAGATGGAAATATGAGCATTAAGGCTTCTAACCCAATGAAAATAACTTTATGTTCCAAGAGTAGGGCGTGTACCACCTCTGTGTCATTAATGATAGTAGCATGAGGAATATGGGGCCTGACGTACTATTCATTGGTCACCTAGAAGATGCCATTTTCCTCAGTATGTGAAATGCGACTCAAGATTATTTTTATGCTGCCACTCCTATACAAGTCTGTCACAGTGCAAAAATGGCATTCGATCTTTAAGAAACAGACACCATGGCAATAAAGCAATTGACCTTGATTGAAATAGTCTTTTTGAATGAAACAATATTGCTGTTGCCCCCTGTTTTATCCATTCCCAGGCACAGGCTGCCAGGTTATGGGCAGGTCCACTGAAATTGTGCAATTTAACAGCTGCAGAGTTTCTCAGCATAAATATGGATTAGCCACTTTTGCCCCATAATCCATCATCTCCTGCATAATCCACAGATTTAACAAACAAAATCGGTTTCCAGCTAAAACGAAACAAAACTTACTAAAAACAAGGTGACACATGTTGCTATGAAATGGAAGGCCTTTCACAAAGGTTGACCGGGCAACTTTCTGATGCTTATTGCATTATTTGGGAGTTAAACTGGTACTAATGAGGTGAAACCTTTGCTCAGACAATGTGAGCAAGTGTAAACACAACAAAATAATAATTTGTTATTTATTTTGCAAAATAAGCTGCATTACACCCCATAATTTGCCTTTTCTTGCCGCATAATTTAGTCAACCCTGCTGCATAATTTCAGTGGCCCTGGTCATACGGCAGACCCTGCTTATTTGATAACATAAACCTACTCTTTGCCTTGATTTTTGAAGATCTATAGTTGAGCACCAGGAGTAAATCACTGTATACTAAAGAGAGATAACAAGCATTGGCATAGCCAATAGGTCTCGCCTTTGGGGCCTTATAAGTGTTTAGGTAGAGCTATTGACTTTGCCAATGTGTTTAAGCTGTGCTGTAGAGAAGTGTGGCTGCTGTGCAGCATGCTGAAAAGTTGTAATAAAAAAGTGCCAGAAGCATTTTTGTTACCTTATATATAACCAAGAAGGCCAAGAGTCTGTGAGAGAGAGTCTGTGAGAGTCTGAGAGAGTCTGAGAGAGTCAGAGAGAGTGTCTGTGAGAGAGTGTCTGTGAGTCTGTAAGAGAGTGTCTGTGAGAGTCTGTGAGAGAGTGTCTGTGAGAGTGTGAGAGTCTGTGAGTCTGTAAGAGAGTGTCTGTGAGAGTGTGAGTCTGTAAGAGTGTCTGTGAGAGTGTGAGAGTCTGTGAGAGAGTGTCTGTGAGAGAGTGTGAGAGTGTCTGTGAGAGTGTCTGTGAGAGAGTGTCTGTGAGAGAGTCTGTGTGAGAGTCTGTGTGAGAGTGTCTGTGAGTGAGAGTCTGAGAGTGTCTGTGAGAGTCTGTGAGAGAGTGTCTGTGAGAGAGTGTCTGAGAGTCTGTGAGAGAGTGTCTGTGAGAGAGTGTCTGTAAAAGAGTGTCTATTAGAGAGTGTCTGTGTGTCTGTGAGAGAGTCTCTGAGAGAGTCTCTGTGAGAGTGTCTGTGAGAGAGTGTCTGTGAGAGTCTGTGAGAGTGTCTGTGATAGAGTGTCTGTGAGAGAGTGTCTGTGAGTCTGTAAGAGAGTGTCTGTGAGAGTCTGTGAGAGAGTGTCTGTGAGAGTCTGAGAGAGTGTCTGTGAGAGAGGGTCTGTGAGTCCAGCTCTACCAGTAAAACAGAAGCGCGAGACGGTGTGCAGTCAGCTGAGTTTTCTCCATCTTATAGTCCACTATTGTTTTCGTATCCATCTGTTGAAAATGTCATAATTTGGTTTATAAGGCTGGCTAGTTTTTCAATATTGCATAGCCTAATATAAACGCTGAAAGGAAAAATAAACAGTTTCGACTAAGCGTCATTTGGCAAACACAGCATCATGTGTTTCTTAAAATAAAGCAGTCTAGCCGCTTTCAGTCACTAATTTACATTTAAACAATGTCCTTAAAAAGAACACATGATTATTGGAATGTTATGTATTTTACACAGCGCTTTGTATCTTGCATCTGTCACTGTGAGCTTCACAAAACTGCAGATTGTGGGTCACTGTCATCCAATATACTCCTTTTATAGTCCTTGAAATTATTTTGCATTTTAACTGGTGATAAAACGCCGATGTTTGCTGCAAGATCTTATACCGCTCGCCAGAAACAGCGCCTTAAAAGCAGGCACTAAGTCACGGCGCTGTGAATCTTTCTGCCAACAGTTTTACTATGTGTCATTTTGTTTCTAGAGAGAGTTTGTCGCTGTTCTCCAACTACATATAATGTAGTCAGCTCCTGTCTGTATTCTGACGAGACACTCTATGAAAATTAGGAGTTCCTTAGCCATGAGGCAACTGACAGAAAACATGTCTTAATGTGCTGAGTCTCATTGTAAATTGCAAGTGCAAAGATCACCACAGTTTCTTTTAACAATCTGCCTGCAGATTAACACAACTAACAGAAGCGGAAGCAAGCACATTTAGTGGATAACGTGTGTCAATTATATAAACAACCCGTGCGTTCAACAGTGTTAACAAATAAGTTAAAAGCGTCGTGGTCTCACATGATCTATTTATTTTTCAGTTCTACCGCACCCACGAACCTTTTTTTCTTTTTATTAGAAGTTGACATTGGAGGTGACAGAAAAAGCAGTTCGTAAGATTTTCAAATGAAATAGGCGCCACAGACTGAAAGTGAGTGAAGTCAATGCCTCTCCATAAAATTATAAGGGCAGGAGCAGACGAAAGAAATAAGCAACAGCTCGGGAGGGGGGAAGAACAGAGGCAAGAAGAAACAGAGGGGAGGGGGAGGGTCGAGGGATAGATAAACAAGCACCAGAAAATGTCTACTGTCTGAGGTGGCATTGGCTTAGTCGGAAGTGAATTGCTCCTTGAAGAATTCGCATCAGATGCTTCCGAAGTTAAGAATAACAAGCTAACGAGGAGGGAGGGGGAGAAGGGAGGGGGTTGAAGGGAGGGGGGTAGTGAGAGCAGACAGCAAGGTGGTGGAGGAGCATGATTCACGCGCCGGAAGGCTTAATGAGCCATGACAGAAGCGCGTGCTGTGCGCGTAACCGCACACTATGCCACGGAAAAAGCTGTGGTCGCACTTTTAAAACCCCACAACTAAATGTCTCGCCAGACCAGCGCAAGCGCTGGATCAGGGCGAGACCTAAAAATGAATGTAGTTGGTTAGTGGGTACAAAGGAAAAGGATCTGCAGGAATAACTGCTAGCAATTAACATCATACAAATTTGCCCACTGTGATTAAACTGCATCACTGTACTTTAACAAAACACCAGCAAGACTTTACCTTATCACATAAAAGCATTTTCGCTCTTTTCAATCTTAGACTTTCCCTAAAGTAATTCCTAACCTCTCTATAGGCAAAAGTTGAGTTCTGCTTGTTCTTGGGTTTCTTTGGACCGGGCCACCTAGCCTCACGTTCGGGTACCTCACGTCACATGCACCTTGGGGGCCGACTTTGGGGATAAATAAAGGAGGCGGAACCTCTCGTGTTCCTCCAGCCAATGGAGCAAGGACAGGGCGTGTGCATCCCAAGCCTGGCCACCACAGATATAGACTTACAAACAACTAAGATTACAGTATTTACCACATTTATTGCCTATAGCAGTAGCCATTCATACACACTAGGTAGCCCTTCTACTTTCCTGGTTAAAAAAAGACAATTATCTGCTGTCTCCTCTTAAGAGTCACAACTTCTTATAACAAAATATGGATTCTGTGGCGTTGTTCACTGTAAGAGGCACCCTACTTGCAGGCTCAGCGAGTGATGGAATTACATGTTAGAATCCTGGCAAGATCAACTGTCTTTCTATCCCACCTTTGGTCCTTCTAATACAGCTTAGCGCCAGGACACAAGCCCCATGATATTTGTGCGCTTTACAAAACCTAATCAATCAATTAATCCTTCCGATGCCACTAAATTAAGTATCAACAAACTGGGCATCTGTAATACCTGCTTAAGGGTCAAGGGCTATCAAAAATAGTGATTATTAGTTCTGCTAATGTGAGAGGTTTCAAGTTTTGAAAACTTAATAACACACCAAAAACAATGTAAAACAAGCTTAAATGTATTCTACTAAGCTGCAGATTAGCTTCCATCAATGCTCTAGGTATCACTGATATATTAAATAAAAGACAATTTTAATATTCTCTTTAAAAGTGAAACTTGGCTCTCCAACTCAGAGCATCCACTCATGGACATTTTGATTACCCCTTATGAGGCCAATTCAGGGCAGGAGGAGAGGACATACAATGGGGCATGATGCGCCTGCAATATAGAAAGCGTATATTAAATGGACCAGGTCAGCTCATTCAAAGAGATACTGTTTTGGATGTGTGCACCTAGATATTCGGTTCCAAAGCCTAAACACTGACTAGTGCTTTGTTGTATGACCTACCAGGTAACAATGATAAATCATTTGTTGAAGGATTAATTGGCCTCAAAATGAACACAGTGCTAGCCTCCAAAGACCAGTTATTACTAGGGGAGTTACATCTACATTAGAGAAGCAAAAAGACACTTGCATCACTGCACTTTGCTCATTCCTATCAGAAAACAACTTTGAACAACTATCACAAACTCCTACTCACTCCTTGGGAGACAACTCTTGAACTGGTCATAGCAGATAGGGACTGCATAAAAATTGATAGCAGTGGGGTGCAGGGATACATGTCAACCACAGAGGATGGTGCTCCTGTAACTCAGAAGCTCCCACTTCATCGTCCGAAATCCAACAATCCTGACCCGCTAATCAGCATGGGTAGCAGTGGAGATTTTGGCAGGCAGTGTGCAAACTGAAGCTAGCGGCAAAGCCTGAATCGCCACTTCCGACAATGACCAGGGGCGGTGGCAGAGCACCCAAAAATCTGGATGGCTGGTGTGAACGCTCGAAAAACCTTGGGTAACCAGAGCATGTGCTGTGCCAAAAGTAACCCATCGGGGCCTTGACCTGGGGCAGTAGAGCAGATTTGCTGCTGTAGTGAAGCATTGCTAGGAGTTGAAGACAAGAAGCTCACAGCCTGACCATGAGGCAAGGCAAGGTGGCAGGCCCCTGACTTGGGGCCAGCTCAAAAATGAAAAACTCAGCCAGCAGTGGGCAAGAGGCAGGTGTGCAGAAGATCCTTCTGTTGGAGCTACTTTTCTGTCCTATTGGTGCACGGAGGGGAAGGTGAGAAAGCAGAGGCCATTGGGGTATACGGAGCATGGATAGGTATTCACAGGGCCACCTATGTGGTTGAGAGAATTGCAGAATAAAGAATCATAAGTCCCTTTCCCCCAATTCTTGGTGAACATTCATCGGAGACAGGAGTGTAGATTATTACACCATGAAACTGATCCCTACCAGAAGGATAGCCTCCCTCATGGACTCAATCACCCCAGGCAAAAAACTGAAGGCCATGGATCAGTGGTGACTCTGCTCCCACACAAACTCACCTCGACTGGACCAAGCACGCCATGCACTGCTGAGCATCCATAGTTAATCCTACATACACATGCCATTGCACATTGATAATCATGATCACCGGGGTATGCAGTTCCTAGTAAGTATGGATTTCTCGGCTTAGGTCAGTTAAGTTCCACAGAGTCTGCAGGGAGCATACGGCTTATAAAAAGATCTCCGGTAAAGAGCCCCCATTGAGGGTGCCCGTCAGGCATTGCAGCGCCAGCCCGGCATGGAGCAAAAGCCTAATGATGAAGCATGACACCTATCTAGGTGTGTGAGGGCATTTGTTCCTACAGAGTAATGCTCCCTGCAGACTCTGTGGAACTTAACTGACCTAAGCAGACAAATCCGTACTTACTAGGAACTGCATACCCGGTGATCATGATTGGCTGATTGGAGCATATATGCTGGACCTTTAAGCGCTCCGAGTCCCTCCCTCTTGGTATATTGTATATTGATAGTCTGTTTGCTGCTATAACACTGTGAATATCATTGCATACGTTCACTGACCTTTTAGACTTCCTCATATAATAACCCCATCGCAAGACAGGGACAGAGGGGGAGAGACAGAATAGGGACTCTATTACCCTGTTACCCAGTTGTGAGCTTCAGAATCTGATGAGTAGGCTTTCACACACCCACGACAATGACTGGGGCCGGGGGCAAGAAAGACATAACCAGATGATGTGCTCCAGCAGGGGGTATCAAGAATGCATTGGAATAGAAAGTCTCGTCTTCAGAAGCAACAACAAGGGATATCCTCGAGAACATGGAGAGCACAGCTCAACATGGGGCATCACTAAAAGCTTCGGGGTCCATGCTTTCAAGGAGCTCTGAGACAAAAGTTAAGCTGTTAAAACGGACTTGCAAAAAGGACTGAAAAGATATGGGCAAAAACATATCTGAACTGGGTGAGAGGGAAAATACATTGGCCGAAAACATGGATGAATAGGTGGACAACTGCAAGAGGCTCCAAGCATGCATCTTGCAGTTGGAAGAATAGCATATTATACTTGGACCAAAATATGAAAACCTCGAAAATAGATCGAGGAGCAACGACATTCACATCCCTGGTGAACCTCAAGGGATAAAGGGAGACAACATCAACCAATACGTGCCATATCATAACAAGTGGTTGATGATCCTATTAAAATAGAGGCCAGAGTGGAGCTGATGTCCCTTGTGAAGATTTACCCCTGATATTCTGCTTAGAGTTTATTTCTTTCAGAAGAAGCAATCAACCATGCCATAGAGGCCCTAGCTTTGGTTGGAAGACACTGGTTGGAACAATATGACCAATGGTGGTGATACAGTATCTTTGAAAATAGTTGAAGGATTGAGACTTCCCTGCTGGAAGCTAAGGAGAACATTTAGCAGGGAAAGTACAATAAATATACACGTTGGATTAATCCCAGCTATTCAGTATTTGATTTACCCAAAGCAGGGTGCAGAAGAACCCAAGGCATATCAGGAACCTAACCGAGAACTGAAGGTGATGCTGCAACACAGGTAAGGAGACGTCTTCAAGGAGGGAAACAGAACTAAACAGTACATCATAAGTACCATAAGTACCATACTCTAAAAGGATTTAGGACTGAGGGGACAGAGGGGGTAGAAAACAATAATGGTGATGGAACAGAAGGCCGAGTGTGAATTGTACCCTAAAAGAAGGAGTGATATCCACCGTTGAAGTCAGGCGCCTGTATAAATAGTAGGTCTTTATACAACTCTGCCTCTATTGACCCGGAAGTGCTATTCACTGTAGCGTAACTAATCTGTCTTGTCCTAAGTTTGCTCTACTTGTCTGAAGTTTCCACTAGCTGTTCTCCATTTTCTCCATGTTTGATGTAGCTGGGATCTTTTATGGGCTACCAAATCTGGTGACAGTGTCCACCCTCAAAAGACTAATTTTTCAAGTGGGTTTGGTCATGGATGGAAACCTCTTGTGTAAAGCAGAGACCAGCCGGTGAGCATAAACAAAGGACACAGGCTTCCGTGAGTTGTCTAACTTATCATATACCTTTATTGCAATGAAAGATTGCAACTGCTCTCTAAGCCAGCTAAAATCCCTGTCATATGCAGGAGTTCCATCAATGACTATAGGTGGCAGGGCTGAGGGAGTGTAGGACATGGCCTTCTTAATCAGGAGACATGTAAAACTGGTGGCTCTTCCAATGATCAGTAATTTGTAACTCAACTCCAGGTGACCATAGCAGTTTTGTAGTTGAGAATGGACCCACATCCTTTGGAGCAAACGTGAAATGAAAAGGTAATCTGCAGAAATTCAAACTGCTTCTCTTATGTTAAAAGCTGAAACAATGGCAGTCTGCAAAGGACTTACCTCTTAGGTTCTCAAGTTTCAAGAGGGCAAGGGCAGGTCTTTGTATCTTGCATATGCCAAATCTGAGGGTGCAATCCTGAGGAACAAAAGAAAAGGGAGTATCATACAGATGCATGTAAAGCGTTGCTACATCAGAACGCCACTCTAGGTTCCACTGAACCAACTGAACTGAATGATAAGTGAGAAAACAACATAATTATTGTTGTAGAATCTGATTGAGCTTTTTGGCCAGTCCATTTATCTTTGAGCGATAGTTAGTGGATAAATAAAGTACATGAACCTTACTTTTTGTAATAGTTCCCCCCCCAAACGTGCCTATAAACTGGGGCCGCTTAGCTGTGATGATAATTGATGGTGATACATTGAGTCGGACAACTTCTTTTAGAAAAGATTGCAAATGCAAAAGCAACACATCATAATGTAAGAAACTCATAAAATAATGAAATTGCAACATCTGTACTGCAAACGAAAAATAAAGACTCAGTAAATAACATATAGATTTGCAATTACCAAAAAGCCCTTACCTACTACTGATTTGATATTGTGCTGTATCAACCTATCACTAATTCCGAATAATTGCAAGAAAAGGCTTTTGCACTCAGAAATTACCACCAAGAGAAAGTATGTGGTAGAAAGGTGCAAAGAATAAAAGGTGAGCCAGGAAACAAGTCTGTTTCTCCAAAATGGCTGCACTTTATTCAATGGCTAGGCAAATGAAGCTTCTGGCAGCAGAGCACAAGAGGAGGAGAACAGAGGAGAATCTTTAGGCTCCTGGTTAAAATTTACGATCAGAAAGAAGAGGACACATATTAGTGGCACTTGGTGTCCCTCAAAAAAGGTGGGGTATAAATAGGATACATGTTTGATGTCACAAGGCCATTAGAAGCATCATGCAGCTTGGTATTTACATAGTGCGAACTCTTTCTCTCACAGTATAGGAGCGCTTAAGATGAGCCCTAGTTATATTTACATTATACAGGATTCAAATTATAAAAATAAATCCCCTTTACCTTATCATCTTTCCACACCATTGGCCTACTCTTTTAAATACACCGCTCTGTCTGCTGCACTGAAGAGCTCTGCATGCTGTGCATGGGGAAACTAGCACCATGCACTTCAGACAATGAAAGCAGGGCTCTCACCAAAATGCAAGGGTGTCTGGGTTACAGGCAGGATTGTTTTTGAGGAGAAAGGTATACTTTTCTGCACAAAACAATACTAAGAGGCATATCCATCTTTTTAGGTGTGCTGCAGAATGTGGCACGCCTAGGAAGAGGAAGTAACAAGGAGAAATAAAGATACTTCTCCTCTTTATGGCTGCTTCAGAGAGGCATAGCTTTTTGCTACATTCGCAGGTTTACTAGCTTTAGTAAATCTGGGAATGCCCCAAAACCCATGGAATGCTTGCATGACGCAAAGTAACACAAGGCAGCTCTATACACAGCCTTGCTTTACTTTGTATTTACTAAACCACACAAAGTGGTTTTGAGTGGCATAGTAAATGCCAAAAGGAATTTGCATGAGGGCTGCACTATAAAAGTGACGCAACCCCAGACGCAAAACCTTAGTAAATCTGCCCCAGAATTTCTTTATTGGTATTGTAAAAATTAACTTTTACTAAATAGTCTAGTAGTATGTAATATAGAATTCATTAGTACAGACATACTTGCTGAGAGCACACACATGACTCCTACATGTTTCATTATAAACTGTGGTCTTTCTAGTCGTTTAGCTAGGGATGATTTGGATTATGGAGTCATACTGGATAGGAAAGTGTCTTTGTAATAATAAAACTTAGCAATATTTCTTGTAGGCGACTCCATATTCAGTAAGTCCTTGGCTAGTGACACCTCATCTCTGTGCTACTACGTAGAATGAGAGAAGATACAACAAAGCACATGGGCATACGCAGTTGAACTTGCATCTGGACTTTAAAAAAGTAGATTATGGTGACTTCATAAAAGTGGTTGTGCTCTTCAGTGTTCTCCAGAAACCTCCGGCTAAATTACTGCCTAATGTGCTATGTTACATTATATAGCTCGTACAAAGAGGCTCACCTTATGCAAATGAATAGTGATTGTGTTCCTCATGGGAATAGTCCATCCAGAACTGCCAGGCGATGGCTTTTATAGAGGGAACACAAGTAAGCCCAGACCAGTTTTGGCCTTAGTAAACCTCATCAGTGAGGTATAGCTTGGATCTTGTGGCACAGCGAGCAGGGATCTATGTTCAGTCCTTCCCTTACCACTTAGCAAGTTAAATCAAACACACACATGGTGATAGGAGGAAGGTTTGCAAATAGTCTAAACAACTCGTAATTGTGTTGGGTGGCATTCCAACCCATCGTTTTTCACTTACGGTGCTACTTTAGACAGATATATGCAAATCTCCACATGGGAACATTTTATCCCATTTAGTCTTTGCAGAAAGTGTTCAAGTGTCCCTGAAGGTTGTATGATTAAACAACTACCTCTGGAATCACGAGTGCCTAAACCACGAAGGCTAAACAACGACCAAATCCTAACCACTAAGTATTGAACCACGACTTAATGAACCACGAAAAAAATTCTATTGACATAAAAACCGAATCTAGAAGCAGGAATCTTGTTATTGTTTAGTATGCCATTTATGAACGGTCGCTTTCAGTAAACCATACTTTTAAACTGTTGGAAATGAAAACCCCATATCTTTGAAAATGCCACTCTTACAGTGTTTTTCTTTTTTAACAATACTGATATTTACACGTAGACGCTTACCTCAGATTTTAATGACATTTTCTACAATGCTACTAACCGTTAATCTCCAGACTTTTTATTAAAGAAAAATGTTGCTGGTGTTGACGTTTGATTACGGAAATATTTTCACTTTGTGAACTTGGCCAAGCTGTTTTAGGATGCTTTTTTCTAACATGAAAATACTCGTAGCGGAGGCATTCCTAGAGCTGCAAAAATAATGGCAGAGAAGAATGGAGGAAAAGAAATTACGAAAACCCGCAAAAAGGGCGATCCTAGTGATGAAAAATAACCTGCTAGAATCAGATAAAGAAACAGGAAGTGCCGGGTGGTCTGTTCCTAAAATGATAATAAATATTCCAGTAGCTGCTTGATGCAGCAGGCCACATCTACTTACTTTATTTCTGATCACTGAGTTATATAATCTGAATAAACAAGTGCAAAATGCCAGAGATCATACAGAATGACACTGTGAAGCTGGGATGTGAAAGTGTTCATAACTAGAATGCCTACTTAAGTGGCGGCATATCAAACGGAAAATTAAAACCAAATGCACTATTTAAAGCGATTAAAAAAACACGTCAGCATTAAAACATCAGTTGAAAACAATCCTACAGTGCTATCTACTGGCCTCACAAGGTAAATTAAAACTGTGTCTGTCCAAGATTGTTTATTAAAAACAGTTTTCATTCAAAGTGATCTTTAAATTAATTACTTTTTTGTTTGTGTTTAAAGGTCAAAGTCGTTGTTAAGGCCACTCGTTGTTTAATAAAGTAGTTGGTGTTGAGGTCGTGGTTCAGTTCCAGGTCGTTGTTTATGAGTTGTTGTTAAGGACACTCGTTGTTGAAAAATCGTTGTTCAGGCCGTTTCCCGTCCCTGAAGTCTCTCCCCTAACAACTAGAATAGAGGGTGGGCTGCTAATAGGTTTCAATTCTTTTTGATGGGGTAAGGAATATCCCTTATCATAGTCATTTCCTGTATGGGATCCTAGATAAAAAAGCATATATCGATTGTGCTACAGAATAACAACATTAACAATATGGTTGCATACTAATATTGAAGACAGAATACCGAGGAACAAAATATCGAAAGGTAAGTGCATGTACAGAAGTATAGATTTACTATTCCTAACTCCACATCTATGTATCTTGAAGATATATGTACCACATAGTTACTTATATGTAGATTTAGGCATAGAAAATCTAGACTGCCAGGTCTGTCAGGAAGGAAACCGACGCTTCTCAGGAATGGCACGATGCTAAAAATATACCCACCTCCAGGTACCACTGGGTTCCTAATTGAAACTACCACAGGACCCCTGAGAAGCCAGGTGAGGGAAAGGGACTGCTGGGAAGGAGGTCTGAAATGACAAATGTAAGAAGGATTAGTATAGTATGTGTATGTCTCAAAATTCAATAATCATCTAAAGTGTATATACTAGTAATACCACTGGTACTTTCAATGAATGTCTTGAAAATCTTTCCTTCCAAAGGAAGCTAGGCTTTCCAAAATAAGATCCGTATTTATCTTTCAGGAAACATAGAGAGAGAGCAAAGCTTTGATACGATTGGTTTTTTTCCACAGTGTTTCCCTTCTCACGACTGCGCTTTCATCAGCGCTTGAAGTCATTGTGTCTTTGAAACTCCAAACAACTGCACTGTTCCTCAGCGCCTGATGCTTCATTAATACTGTTATAGTTCACCTGGATTGCGCTTTTCTCAGCGCTTGTCAATGATACTTTGATCTGAGTTCGTAACTGGTGCTATGTAAAGCGCTCTAATACCCGATTCGGGTCAAGTTCGCGCTATATAAACCTCTGCAAAAAAAAAAAAAAAAAAAGTTTGCATTTGCAAATGAAATTCAATTACTCCCGGAGATCACTGTAGTTAAATGATTAACCTTTGTACTTTCCTGGAGCTTCTGAACAAGCAAGTTCTATTTTTCTCAAATAGTTAATTGCTGTTCCAAAGTATTTTAAACAACTTAAAGTGGTTAACAGGGTTCACTGTCAAACATGATAAATCCATATTCTTCAAGCTTCTTGATAAACATGGTGAATCTTCGTTTTACTCGGAAGAGTTAACTTGAAGTCTTTTAGCTTTTGAAACTGAATGCAAATTAAGAACGTTCACTGCAAAACAAGCTGAATGCACTTTACTCGAGTTTCTTGATAACAAAGGGAGTCCTACTTTTCTCAGAAGAGTCAATTGTTTGTAGAAAGTCTTCTAACTTTTGAAATTGAAAGCAGTTACCAGCGTTCTCTGCCAGGAGTGACACATGCATTCCTGCCTTACTTATACAGAAAACTGAAGCAGATATTTCTAAGATGACACTTTGATTTTTCCAAAATGAACGCACTTCCACAGCCCTGCTTACCGCACATTAAAACAAGCATTGGCATAGCCAATAGGTCTCGCCTTTGGGACCTTATAAGTGTTTAGTTATGCAACAGTTGATGTTGTTGCACCAAGGATATTGTGTTGCATATCTAAATACTTATAAGGTCCCAAAAGCGAGACCTATTGGCTATGCCAATGCTTGTTTTTTTTACAGTCAATGCCAAGAATTTGCCTCCATGCCAGGTGGTAACCCTAGAACCAATCGTAGTGCGCTAATAGAGGAAACAACATGGGCAGGAGAGAACAAAGTGTAGCACGGGGGGGGGTGGAGACAAGCACATGAGCTAGAGTGGGACGTGAGGCTATAAAGGGGAACACAGAAGAGAACGCAGGTGGGGCGAGAAGCACACAAGCACGAGCAAGAGGTGCGAAAGCAACACTGAGCACGCACAATCAAGAAAGAAAACCTCAAAATAGTTCAGTGTTTACAGCGCTAAAAAGTCATCTGGCTCCCTGTCAAAACCAGAGCAAAATCACTTCAATTCTGCACTGGGGGGCCGTTGAGATAAGCAAAGGGAAATGGACGTGTGAATGCAGTGTGCTGAAAGCTATGTAACAGGAAGACAGTTACAGATTCCCCTTAAAAATGTGATTCTCTCTCCTGCACCGATCATAATGCAAGAACAAGGAATGGATTACAGCACAAAGAGAACAAACCCATTCAGCTAAGGCAGATAAGTCTTAGGAAATGGAACGTACATGGGGAGATAAGGCTGTGAGTCACGGCTCAGTCACCAAAGCCATGTTCAACTGGGTAAGTGCTGTCTAGTAGTTAGGCAGGGTGAAGGCGGCGTGGCTGAGTGATGACGTAATTATCCACCAACGAATGGAGAGATCATGAACAGATTAGAATGAATGCTTTAGTGAGGAAGTACAGTGAGGTGTGTAACGGTATCAGGCCAACACAGTACCAGAGGTGATGGAGGAGATGGAGGAGATTCAAGTTTCACTCTTGAAATGGGCCCCTATCCTCATGAAGCCTATAACACAAGAACATGAAGTTGCAATGCAACACGTACGGGGGAGTATAACATGTGGTCTAGTTTACATCTTGTACCTCTACGTGCTTAACAAGCTGCTCTAAAAACACGAACTTCACGTCGTAGTCAACTACAAAGCAGCACCGACATAATGCAATAAAAAACAAGCGCGCGCGCCTCGCACAGCAGCAGGGGGAGGGGGGAGAGGAGGGAGCCTGCACGATTCACTTGCGGGAGCGAGTGGCGCCAGGAGCGATAATTGCTACCATATGGCGCCGCTCGCTCCTGCAAGTGAATCGCCAAACGTGCACGCGTTGCCATTGAAGGCAATGGAACGCGTGCACGTTTTAGGCTGAAAAGCCGAATCGATGGCAAAAGGTCTTTTTGCCTATGCAGCGCATGCGCGCTGCGTAGGCGAGACCTAAAAAGGTGTAACACAGGCCACATTCACTCAGCAGATTTATGAGCGTCTAGGCTCCACAAGGATTCTGAATGTTGCGAACTTGCAAACTATCATTCCAAGGTTTCACGAATACGACAACTGCAAGTGAGAGAGCGAGTACTCCCCCTCTCCATCCAGCAAGGAGAGAATTCGATTAGTAAGCGCTGGTAACTGGGCGTCCTACCTTATATACAGAAAACGCCCAGCCAGGTCAAGGCAAAGGATCATGGTACTCGTAGTCCGGTAAAATCAAGGCATGTTTTTTCCTTGTTTATTAGCCATGCACATGGGGATACATATAAAACGGTCATGAAACGGTCATCTCACTGCTGATCATGTCAGTACCCACCTCTCAAGACCATTTCATGGGGCCTGGTTTTTGTGAATGTTGAGAATTAAAATGTGCCAAAAGTCGAGAAGCGTCTACATTTGTTGCAGGTTCCCAGGAATTCTCTTCTGCTCCACAACCTTTCCATGCCAGTAGGTACCACAATTTGTTACGACGATAACGTGGATCCAGAATACACCGTATCACGTATTCTACTTGACCATCAACTAAAAGCCGTGGCGATGTCTTTTGTTTCTTGGGAATTGCAGGTTTCTATAATGATGTGTGAAAGACTGGGTGGATTCTGCAATTTGGAGGTCATTTCAATTTTTATGTAACAGGATTGATTTGGCGAAGAATCTTTTATGCACCAGAAAATCAAGGTTAAATTAGATTGTATGTGAGAATTGGAGGTTGTAAGTGGATAACCACACTTGAGCTCTGATTTTATAATGAGGTCCTTTTTGTCTTTTCTTATCTGTTTGCTGTTTGTATATGATTTTTGCCTGTATCACATTATTTTCCGCAAGATTTCAAACTATTTGAATCTTCTGAATTTGTTCCAAAACTGCAGGGGATTGGATTCTTTGATTTGTATAGTGAAAGGAAGAAAACAGGGATGTCTGGCATAGTTACTATCGAACAGGGAGTACTCAGTGGCTGAGTGTTTAGCATCATTGTATGCAGTTTCGGCCAACCAAAGCAAATCAACCCAAGAGCCAGAAGAATCCGCTAAATAGTGCATGAGATAGTGTTTCAAATTTCAGTTGACTCATTCGGTTTGACCATGCTAGTGGACATGGCAGTATTGATCTGAAGTACTGAACCACCAGGGTTGCATGCCAGAATTCGAGATGAACTGTGACCCTCGATCGGAAATGATTTTTAGTCGGAAGTCCATGAAGACGCACTATGTGAAACATTAATTAATATGTTCCTTTCGAGACTGGAATCTGTTCACCAGGAATGAAATGAGTCATTTTTGTGAGACTGTTTACTACTACCAATATAGTGTCTTTTCCCTGATCTTTGCGTTAACCCGTGATGAAATCAAGAGAAGTATGTTCCCAAGGTTCATTAGGAGTTGGAAGAGAAAGCAACAATCCTCGAGGTTTCAAATGACCCACTTTAATTCGAGCACACACATCACAATATTGGACGGCTTTAGTAATGTTTTTTGTAGCGTAAGCCACCAAAATAGTCTCTGGACATAATCCATGGATTTTGCTATACCTGTATGACCTGCTGTTGAAATCTAGTGACATCAGGTAAATACCATTTGTCAGAACAGTTTTTGCTCTTGAAAGGGTAAATTATCAATGATTTTCCAATTGGGGTGTTTTTTTACTCATGCTTGTAGTTTGTCTTGTGGGACCTTACGATGAACTTCGTCCAGAAAGGTGTCTTGCCTGGAAACACCAATTAACTGTTGAGGTTTTAGAATAGATAATTGTTCACCTTTAAATGAAGTATCTTCAGTATCTTGTCTTGTCAAGGAGTCTCCCTTTTTATTTTGCATTCTTAGGCAAAAAGTTACCATAAAATCGAACTGTGAGAAGAAAAGCACCCAATGTAATTGTCGAGGTGTAAGAAATCTGACTGATAGCATAAATTCAATCAATCACAACCAGGGTTTGTAAAGCACAGCTACTCACTGTGAGTGTCTCAAGGCGCTTGGGAGGGCACAACAGATCAGACTAAGTGCTGAGTTCATCCTTAGAGCCAGGTCTTGAGGTCCTTCCTGAATTGCGTCAGAGAGGGTGATTTCCTGAAGTGTATGGGCAGGGTGTTCCATGTCTTGGAGGCGAGGTAGGAGAAGGACATTCCTTCGGTTCTGGTCTTGTAGATTTGTGTGAGGGTAGCCAGGGAAAGCTGGGTGGAGCAGAGGTGTCTGTTGGGTACGTGGAATGTGAGGGGGTGATTCAGGTATGCGGGTCCGGCGTTGTGAAGGGCCTTGTATGCATGGGTGAGGAGCTTAAAGGTGATTCTTCTGTCGACTGGGAACCAGTGGAGGTCGCAGAGGTGTTGAGTGATGTGGTTGCGATGGGGGATGTTGAGGATTAGTCTTGCCATGGCGTTCTGGACATTCTGGAGTCTTCGGAGGAGTTTCTGGGTGACGCCAGCATAGAGTGCGTTGCAGTACAAGAGTCTGCTGCTGCTGAGGGCATGGGTGACAGTCTTGCTGGATTCAGTGGAGATCCATCTGAAGGTCTTTCGAAGCAGGCGGAGTGTGTTGAAGCAGGCCGAGGAGACGGTGTTTATCTGGTGGTCCATTGTGAGCAAGGAGTCCAGTACGATGCTGAGGTTCCATGCGTGGTTCGCGGGGGTAGGGGGACTTCCTAGAGCAGAGGGTCACCTGAAGTCGTTCCAAGCGGAGGGGGAGGCTCCCAGGATGAGGACTTCTGTCTTGTCCGAGTTGAGCTTTAGGCAGCTGTCCTTCACCCAGGCAGCGACGAGTTTCATACCTTTGTGGAAGTTGTTCCTGGCAACAGTGGGTTCTTTGGTGAGGGAGAGGATCAGCTGGGTGTCATCGACGTAGGAGACGATATTGCGCCTGTGGTTCCTGACAATGGCTGCGAGGGGGGCCATGTAGACATTGAAGAGTGTGGGCTGAGGGATGAGCCCTGGGGTACTCCGCAGCTGATCTGTGTTGGTTTCGAGAGGTACGGTGGGAGTCTAACACGTTGTGCTCTGACGGTGAGGAAGGAGCGGATCTAGTTGAGGGCCTTGTCTCGGATACCAGCGTCATGGAGTCTTGTGGCTAGGGTGAGGTGGGAGACGGTGTCGAAGGCCACTGAGGGGTCAAGTAGGACGAGGTCCATGATTTCGCCAAGGTCGAGTAGGGAGCGGATGTCGTCGCTGGCGGCGAGGAGGGCAGTCTCAAGGACGGCGGTCTTGGTGCTATTATTGCTTCGGAATACAGATTGGGAGATATCCAGGATGTGGTTGGTTTCGATAAAGTCGGTAAGCTGGGCGTTGATGGCTTTTTCGATGACTTTGGCTGGGAAGGGGAGCAGGGAGATGGGCCTGAAGTTCTTGAGGTCCATCAGGTCCGCGTAGGGTTTCTTCAGGAGGGGGTTGATCTTGGCGTATTTCCAGTCGTCGGGAAGGTGGCGGTCTCGAGGGAGCAGTTGATGGTTCGGCATGACTGGGGTGCGATGGTGGAGGCGGCTCTGTGGAAGATGCAGTGTGGGCAGGGGTCCGGAGGTGCTCCGGAGTGGATGCTTTTCATGGTGTTTATGGTGTTGTCCGTGGTGAGTGGGGACCAGCTGTGCAGTCGGTCGGGGGGTCGGCAACAGTTGTGGTGGTTGCTGGCGTGGTGGGGTGGTTCTGGGTTTCGAAGTTGTCATAGATAGTCTTGATCTTCTGGTAGAAGAGGGTGCCGAGTCTGTTGCAGAGGTCTTGGGAGGGTGGGACGTCTGTGGCCTCGCTGTTGGGTTTGGCAAATTCCTTGATGATGCTGAAGAGTTCTTTGCTATTGTGTGCGTTGTTGGAGATTCTGTCTTGGAGGGCCTTCTTCCTTGTGGTGTTGATGAGGTGGTGGTGTGCGGTAGTGGCTGCTTTGAAGGTGGCGTGGGCTTCTGGGGTTTTGTTGTTCCTCCATGTCTTCTCAAGCTGTCTATAGGTGAGTCTGGACTCTTGAAGCGTGGGGGTGAACCAGCTTGCTTTCTTGACGTGTTGTTTTCCAGTGGCTTTCTTGAGGGGGCAAGGGTGTCGGCGCAATTGCAAATTACGGTGATCAGTAAAGACAGTGATGGTGTGTTTTGCTCCCAATAGGTAATGACGCCACTCTCTGAAAGATTCCTTAATGGCTAATAGTTCCTTTTCTGCAATCATGTAGTTCTTTTCTGCCGGGAGCAGTTTTCTTGACATTTAAGCAGTGAGATGCAATTGACCAGTTCGTTCATGTCTTTATGACAATATTGCACCAATGGCCACATTGGAGGCATCAGCCTCTATAATGCAGGGTAGTTCAGTATTGGGATGATGTAAAATTGGTGCAGCGGTAAAAGGTTTTTTCAATGATTGAAAGGCCTGCTCGGCTTCTGGAGACCAATAAAATAGTGTTCCTTTTCTCAGTAGGTGTGCAATGGGAGTTATGACCTGTGAAAAGTTATCCATGAATCTTCTATAGAAATTGGCGAATGCCAGAAAACATTGTATGTCTTGTGTATTCTTTGGGGGTGGCCAATCTCTAACTGCTAGGACCTTGCGTTCTGCCATACTCATGCCAGAAGGAGATAGAATGACCCTGAGAAACTCGACTTCTGTTAAATGGAACTTATATTTAGTTAGCTCAAAATACAACTTAGGTTTTCTCAAGGCACACAGGACAGCTGTTACATGTTGAACATGTGTGTTTTCCTTTGTGGAATATATCATGATGCCATCAATGTAAACTACAACAAAATGATCTAAGAATTCCCTGAGCACATCATTGATAAAATATTGGAATGCTGCTGGGGCGTTAAATAACCCAAACAGCATTACAAGATACTCAAATAAACCAAATTGGGTTTTAAATCGGTCTTCCATTCTTCTTCTCTGTGGACCCGTACCAAATGATAAGTCCCTCTAAAATCTAGTTTTGTATTTTACATGATCTAGTAAAACTGGGATAAGTGGATATTTATTCTTTACAGTGATCTGATTCAAAGCACGATAGTCAATCACGTTCTTAGCTCACCGCTCGCCTTGGGTACAAAGAAAAGTGAGGAGGCTGCAGATCTAGATGGTCGAATTAAACTATTGGCCAGATATTTGTCAAGATATTCTCTGAGATGGTGGGTTTCAGTCTCATTAACAGCATATATTCTACAGTTAGGAATGTCACTTTCTGGCACTATGTCTATTTGACAATCATTTTGTCGATGTGGGTGTAATAACTCTGCTTGTTTCTCATCAAAGACATCAGAATACTGTTTATACTGGTCATGAATTTCAGTATCTTTTTCTGCGGCTGTGGCAGCCATATGGGAAGTTATGAGAGACTGTACCGAGGAGGCACAATTATTCCCCTTGGTAGCACTCAATGTTTGTTGACACTGGTCACGACAATAAATAGAGGAGAACTCTATGGTGCTGGAGTCCTAATGTATCAGAGGGTTGTGGAGCACCAGCTATGGCATTCTGAGGATGAATCCATATTGTGGAGCATCAAAAACATTGACTCTCATGAATTCCTCATATATACCATTGGCCCCTACATATCCTATCTGTACTTCTTCTGTGTAGTCTATGACAGGGCCAGATGTTAACAGTTTTCCATCTACAGCAAACACAGCCTCTGGCACATTCTTTTTATGTAGTTTCATTTGAAGATCTCAGGCCATAGTGGAATGAATACAGTTTAAGGTGGCACCAGAGTCTATCATAACTTGGATATTAAGGGCAGGGAATTTCTGGAATGCAAGAGTCATAGACAATATGAGATGTTTCGTAGGTTTTAAAAGTTCTGAAGTTAAGGAAGGGATTATTCATTTTTCATCTAAAAGGTCCCCTTCTGTATCTTTTGAGCATTCTAGTTTTCCTTCACCTTTTCTTGTATTGTGTTTACTGATTTTGGCTTCAAATCACTTCTAGGCTCAGGTTCAGCAGGACATTCTCTAAGGAAGTGCCCTTTCTTGCTACAATACATTCAAAGACCTGTTCACTGTCTAGACTATTTTTCCTCTTTGGATACTGGAGAATTAATGGATCCAATGTCCATAGGTTCCCCTATGTATTGGGTATTTTGTCAAATTGAGGACTTAAACACCCAATCAACTGTTCCAAAATTCCTACGCCTATCCCCTTTCACTCATTCAGTCAATGATCAAGTCTGAGGGAAAGATAAATAAGGTCAATGTGATCCTTGGGTTGGAGTTCCACTTGGGCTGATACATCCTTAAGATCATCTTTTAAGCCCTGATAAAATATTGCTCCCTTTTTTTGTTCGGATCAGGCTGTCTCTGCAACCAGACGAACAAATGGGCTAGATATGCATGAACATCTTGACTCCCTTGTTTTAACTCTAGGAGTTCCTTATCAGCAGACAGGGTAGCAGCTCTTTAATCAAATACCTTGACAAAATCTGCATTAAAACTAGACCAGTCATATAAGATCAAGTCATCTTCGTTTACTAAGGGAACTGCCCACTGAGCAGCATCCCTTCCTAGATAAGAAAGATACGGCATCAGGAAAAGCGGATGGTCGACACATAAAATGCAATTGTATTTGAGTCAGGAATATCTGTATTTTATTTGGATCACCCACTAACTTCTCCACTGGTAGGAAGAGGGGTGACAGTGAGTTGAACCCTAACTATTTATTTGCTAAAGTTGTTGTATCAGCTCTAGTGGCTACCATTTCTTGTTGTAGTGTGGCTAAAGCTTTGAGTACGTCATCTAAAGAAGCCATTCTGAAGTTCGTGCTACCCGGGAGAAGAAAATGGTTGTGGGCTTACTATTCTGTAAAGTCTGTCAGGAAAGAATCCAACGCTTCTCCGGAATGGGACAAAACTAAGAATACACCCATCTCCGGGTACCCCTGGGTTTCAAAATTAAACTAACACAGGAACCCCGAGATTCCAGGTGATGGGAAGGAGGAGGGAAAGGGACTGCTGGGAAAGAGGTTTGAAATGACAAATGTAAGAAGGATTAGTATAGTATGTCTCAAATTCAATAATAATCTAAAATCTGTATACTTGTAATACCACTGATACCTTCAGTGAATGCCTTGAAAATCTTTCCTTCCAAAGGAAGCTAGGCTTTACAAAATAAGATCCTTACTTATCTTTCAGAAAACGTAGAGAGCGAGAGAGAGAGAGAGAGAGAGAAGCCTTGATACGATTGTTCTTTTTCCACAGTTTTTCTCTCATAAAGTAAATAACACATAGCTTGCAGCTTCTAGCTATGATAAAGTCTTGTGATTATCTTCTCACAATTGAGTCAGCTTTCCTCAGAGTTAACGAATATATATGCCTTAAATTCTTCTTCTCATGACTGCGCTTTTATCAGCACTTGACTTCATTGTGTCTTTGAAACTCCAACAAACTGTGCTTTCCTTAGCGCTTGATGCTTCATTAGTACTGTTATAGTTCACCTAGATTGCGCTTTCCTCAGCTCTTTTTAAGTAATGTCAATGATACTTTTATCTGAGTTTGTATTTAACAATGAAACTGAATTACTCCCAGAAATCACCTTGGTTAAATAATTAATCCTTGCACTTTCCTGGAGCTACTGAATAAGCAAGTCTTATTTTTCTTGAAAAAGTTAATTGTTGTTCCAAAGTATTTTAAACATTTTAAACTGAAAGTGGTTAACAAGGTTCACTGTCAAACACAGCAAATCCACATTCTTTGAGCTTCTTGATAAACATGACGAATCTTAGTTTTACTCAGAAGAGTTAACCTGAAAAAAAAAAGTATTTTAGCTTTTGAAACTGAATGCAAATTAACAGCGTTCACTACTAAACAAGCACTTTCCTTGAGTTTCTTGATAACAAAGTGAGACTTATCTTGGAAGAGTTAATTGTTTGTACAAAGTCTTTTAACTTTTGAGATTGAAAGCATTTACCAGCGTTCACTGCCATGAAAGACAAATGCATTGCTGTCGTACTAAAACAGAAAACTGAAACAGATATTTCTAAGATGACATTTTGAATTTTCCAAAACGTATGCACTTCCACAGCACTGCTTACAGCACATTACAAAGGTTTACCAGAGGCCACATTTACTCAGCAGATTTACAAGTGACTAGGCTCCACAAGGATTCTGAATACTGCGAACTTACAAACTCTCATTCCAAGGTTCCACGAATGCAATAACAGCTAGTCATGATTGAGAGAGAGAGAGATAGAGAGCGAGAGAGCACTCCTCCTCTCTGTTAAGTGAGGGAGAATTTGAATAGTAAGCGTTGGTAACTGGGTTTGGCTACCTTATATACAGGAGATACCAAGCCAGGTCAAGGCAAAGTATCATGAAGCTCACAGTCCTGTAAAATTAAGCTATGTTATTTCCTTGTTTATTAACCGTGTCCATGGTCTTCAGGGCACCGCCGTGGGAACGTCAAAACAAATGCCCGCCAGACACAAGTTACACTCGTAATCTGGCGGGCGGCCTGACCACAGCTTTGGCGGTACGGCAGCGGGGCAGACCAGACGCCGCACCGCGAAAGTCATAATCAAGCCCTAACTGTTCATCCTTGCAGAGGAAGAAAAAAATTATTACCTTTCTATCTGCATTAAAGTTCATTTTCAAAATTATGCTTCATGTTGTGTTCTAACTGGTTATGTTATGTGGTTTTGTGTTATATTACAGGGAATTTATAAGGTGTATTCACTCAAAAGGCCTCTTGGTGCTGTAATACTACTGTATTTGGAAAGGCCATGCTACTCCATAATAATTTGTAAGCTGTTTGAAAAGCCATGTCTTCAGACACTTTTTTAAAAAGACGAAATCTATGGCTTGACAAATGTTTATATCTAGTCATCATTATAATTTATTTTTGTTGTTTTAAATTTAACAAATTAAATCTGTGGCCAGTGCCTTCAAGATGATTAATAAATGTGAGAGGTAGGAACTGTAAGTATGTTACTTTATCATATCTGCATTTCCTACTCACATTCAACATATGTTGTTGATTATAATACTGTCGTAGGGTTGTTACTAAATTAACTACTGTTAGAAATGGGATCTCTAGTTGGCAAGGGCTTGCGCCTTTGTCCAAGTAGGGACCCTTCTTCCTATTCAGGGTAAGGGAGTTACACTCCTAAAATAACCCCTGCTCACCCCCTTGGTAGCTTGGCATGAGCAGTCAGGCTTATTCTAGAGGCAGTGTGTAAAGCATTTGCGCATAACCAACAGTAATACAGTGTAAGCACTACAAACGGACACCACACCAGTTTAGAAAAATAACCAATATTTTTATATACTCAAGACAAGACCAATTACGACAAAAATCCACAATACTTTACTTTAAAAATGAATGCTTGATAAGGTAACTTCTTCTTTGCAGGAATAACACAAAAGCAAAGTTCAGTACGAGTCGGTAGCCCCGTCCGGGTCTACCGCGATGCTGAATTACACAGAGTCCAACAGTTCCAGCCGACCGCGTCGCTACGGGCCAGCAGAGTCGTGAACAGACTCGGTCACAGTACCTTTCTCGTGGTGGCTGGTACGGAGTGTACGAGCCGGTCGGCGTTCGTCGCGGTTGCGGTGCAAGACGGAGCGATGCAAGGTGCGGTGTCCCTCGATGCGGTGCAGACAGCGGCTCGATGAGCGTCGTGCAGACGGAGTCGGTGAGTCCAAGGCGTGCGGTGCAGGGCGAGACGGTGTACGATGCGGTGCTGACAGGTTGCGATGCAGGCGACCAAGCCGGAGTGCGGGAGCTGGCGTCGGACAGGGGTGCGAGTCGGAGCGGTGCGTCGCAAACGTGCGAGCGGTACCCCAAATGCGATGCGGTCACAACTGTTGAGCCAGTTGCAGCGACCGCGTCGGTCGGGTCCGGCTGGTTCAGTGAAGCGATGCGATGCGAACTGCGGTGCCCACAGGTCACGGTGCAAGCAGCGGCTCGGTGTTGACGGCGCCGGACGTCGCCTACGGTGAGACCAGGGTTGCGATGCGAAGCGGGGCGATGCGGTCTGCGGTGCAAACAGGTCACCGGTCAGGGATGGATTCGGTTGACGGAGTCGGTTGCAGTTCCCTTCCTCTGTGGCAACTGAAACAGCGTTCCAGAAGCGGTACCTAGAGGCTTGTGAAGTCTTTGTAGTCCCTGAGACTTCTTAACAGGAGGTCAGCTCGGTTTCAGGCCCTTGGAGATACTCAGCACAAGTTTGTAGAAAGTTCAGTCCAGTTCTTTCACTGCCCAAGACAGAAGCAGCAACTGCAGGCCAACCCAACAAAGCAGTCACTCAGCAAAGGGGCAGTACTCCTCCTAGCAGCTCTCCAGCTCTTCTTCTTGACAGGTTCCTTGATTCCAGCGAGATCTAAATTCATGGGGTCAGGGCCCCAATATTTATATCCCAAATTCCTTTGTTCTCTGAAGGCAGAGAGGCCTTTGCCTAGTCCAAACCAGTTCTGGAGCACTTTGTTGACAAGTCTCCGTCCCTTCTTTCAGAGAGTAGGCCAGGGACATCAGACGCACCACAGGAGGTGGAGCCAGCATTGTGGAGGGAAGGCACTGTCCTATTCAGGGCCCAGGTGCAACTCCTCCCACCCATCTACATGTAGATCTTGCTATTCAGCCCTGTGCTGACTCACCCTGTCTCCTGGCATCCCCCAGCCCCTGTCACTCACACTCCAGACAAGGAATACACAACCTCGCAGAGGCAGGCTTGGATGGTTAGACAAGAAAATACCCACTTTCTAAAAGTGGTATTTTCAAACACAGAATGTTAAAACCAACTTCACTAAAAGATGCATTTTATCATTCTGAGTCCAGGCATACTAAACTCGAATTTCTACCATGTTCCCGGGGTCAGTTAGGATTATAAGCTGTAATAATGAAAACTGCCCGTTCTGGCCTATGGGGAACAGGTAGCCTTGCAATAGTGAAAAACGAACTAGGCTGTAATTCACTATCAGGACATGCCACACACACCCGGGCATGTCCTACCTTTCGCATACAACGCACCCTGCCCACAGGGGTACCTTGGGCCTACCTTAGGGTGACTAACATGTAGAAAAGGGAAGGTTTAGGGACTTGCAAGTGTGCGCACTTGCCAAGTCGACATGGCAGCCCCAGGCTGCGCACAGGCTCTGCAATGGCAGGCCCGAGTTACACTTTACGAGCTGTTTGCGTGGGTGGCACAATCCAGTGCTGCAGCCCACCAACAGCATTTGGTCTATAGGCCCTGGCACTCGCAGTGCACTTTACAAGGGACTGACACATAAACCAAATAGGCCAATCATGGAAACACCAATCCATAACACATTTTATACAGGAGCACTTGCACTTTCCCACTGGACAGCAGTGAGGAAAGTGCGCAGAATCATTACACCAGCAAAAACAGAGTCAAAACCGGGAGGTCAGAAAGCAAAAGTCAGGGGAAACACGCCAAAAGATGCCAAGTCTAACACATGTCCCCTCCAGCTGAAAGTAGGGAGAACTACCCAACCCCATTGGAGTTCTCTTCACTAAGGCGGAAGAACCTGGACAGACCATTTGCATTGGCGTGTTCTGTACCAGGACGGTGTCCCACCGTAAAGTCCATTCCCTGTAGGGAGATGGACCACCTCAGCAGTTTTGGATTCTCACCCCTCATTTGCATCAACCATCTGAGGGGCCTGTGGTCTGTCTGAACCCGGAAGTGAGTCCCAAACAGGTATGGTCTCAACTTCTTCTGCGCCCAGACCACAGCAAAAGCTTCCCTTTCTATGGCACTCCACCTCTGTTCCCTGGGGAGTAGTCTCCTGCTAAGGAAGACTACAGGCTGATCCAGGCCCTCTTCGTTCAGTTGTGAGAGCACCGCTCCCACACCATGCTCTGAAGCGTCAGTCTGCACGACGAATTCCTTGGAGAAGTCAGGTGCCTTGAGCACGGGCGCCGTGCACATGGCTGCCTTCAGGGCATCAAAAGCTTTCTGGCAGGACTCAGTCCAGATCACTTTCCTGGGCTGCTTCTTAGAAGTCAGCTCTGTTAGGGGGCAACGATGGTGCCATAGCCCTTAACAAATCTCCTATAGTAGCCGGTGAGACCTAAGAAGGCTCTCACCTCTGTCTGGGTCTTGGGGGCTCCCAAGCCAGAATGGTGTCAATCTTGGGTTGTAGGGCGCCACCTGGCCGCTTCCTACCTGGTGTCCCAAGTACACCACAGAACCCTGCCCGATCTGGCACTTACTGGCCTTGATCGTGAGGCCTGCACCTTGCAGGGCCCTCAACACTTTCTCAAGGTGGTGTAAATGTTCTTCCCAGCTGGAACTGAACACAGCAATGTCATCCAGGTAGGCGGCGCTGAAATCCTCCAGCCCAGCCAACACCTGATTGACCAACCTCTGAAAGGTGGCAGGGGCATTCTTCAACCCAAAGGGCATCACCCGGAATTGGTAATGACCTTCTGGGGTTGAGAATGCTGATCTCTCCTTGGCCCCATCGGTTAAGGCAATCTGCCAGTACCCAGACGTCAAATCAAACGTGCTAAGGAACCGGGCAGCTCCCAACCGATCAATGAGCTCATCAGCTCTGGGGATGGGGTGCGCGTCAGTCCTGGTGACGGCATTGAGCCCACGGTAGTCCACACAAAACCGGAGTTCTGGAGTGGCACCAGGCGCAGCAGCCTTTAGGACCAAGACCACTGGGCTGGCCCAAGGACTGTGGGAGGGCTCAATCACCCCTAACGCCAACATCTTAGAGACCTCCTCCTTGATGCTGGCCCTGACCGGTCAGTCAACCTGTAAATCTTGTGCTTCACAGGAGGGCTGTCACCAGTGTCCACGTCATGGGTACACCAGTGAGTAACACCGGGGGTCAGAGAGAACAGTGGGGCGAACTGTCCCAACAACTGGCGACAGTCCCCCTGCTGCTCCTGAGTCAGAGTAGGGGAGAGGATCACACCTTCTACTGACCCATCATGCTCCTTGGTAGACAGGAGGTCAGGAGAGGCTCACTCTCCTCTTCCACCCCATCATCTGTCGCCAAGAGCATACTCACTTCGGACCTCTCGAAGTGGGGCTTGAGGCGGTTCACGTAAAGGACCCTCAAAGGGTTCCTTGGAGCTTGCAAATCCACCAGGTAGGTGACGTCACTTTTGCGCTCCACCACCTCATATGGCCCAGTCCACTTGTCCTGCAAGGCACAAGGTGCCACTGGGGCCATGACCCACACTTTTTGCCCAGGTTGAAATTCGACCAAAGTGGCATTCTGGTCATACCATCTCTTCATTTCTTCCTGGCTTGCTTCTAGGTTCGCCTGAGCGAGTTTCCTGAAGCGGGCAGTTTGGTTTCTAAAGGCCAGCATGTAGCTAAACACATCCTGGGAGTTTTCCTGGGAGCTGCCTCCCAGCCTTCCTTTACCAAACTGAGAGGTCCTCTGACAGGGTGGCCATACAGGAGCTCAAAGGGGCTATACCCAAGAGACTTCTGAGGCACCTCCCTGTATGCAAAGAGTAGGCATGGCAAGAGGACGTCCCACTTACGCCTCATGGGTTCTGTTAGACCCTTGATCATGCCTTTCAAGGTCTGGTTGAATCTCTCCACCCGACCGTTTCCTTGTGGGTGGTAAGGAGTGGTGAACTTGTAGGTTACCCCACACTCCTTCCACAGGGATGTCATATACTTGGATATGAAATTGGTCCCCCTATCAGAAACCACCTCTCTGGGGAATCCCACACGGGAAAAGATCCCCATTAACGCCCAGTCCACCACTGGCGCCGTCGTTGTCCTGAGAGGGATTGCCTCCGGGTACCGGGTGGCATGGTCCACCAAGACCAGGATGTACCTGTTGCCCATGGCTGTCTTGGGATCCAGTGGCCCCACAATATCCATCCCTACCCTTTCGAAGGGTGTACCAACAACAGGAAAAGGTTGGAGAGGAGCTTTGACCTTCCTCCCACTCTTACCACTTGCCTGGCAAGTTTGGCAAGACCTACAATGTGCATCTGACTGCCTTCGCATTTGGGGCCAAAAGAAGTGGGTGACAAGCCTGTCAAAGGTCTTGTCCTGCCCCAAATGTCCTGCCAAAGGCACGTCATGAGCCAGACCCAGTAGGAAGGTCCTGAAGCGCTGGGGTACCACCAGCACAAAGGCTGACCCAGGCTCAGCAACCTTAGGCTCACTGTATAGGAGACCACTCTCCCAGTAGATCAGATGTGACCCGGACTGATTACCAGCTGCCTGGTCTGCAGCCTGCCGCCGCAGACCCTCCAGAGTAGGGCACTCGTTCTGCTCCCTGCAGAACTCCTCCCTGGTGGGACCCCCTTCTTGCTGCCAATGGGTCAGCTCAGAGATGTCTGCCAGTTCGGCTACCTGCTCCCCTGTAGGCACTGGGGCATCCCCCTCGAGGTCCGCCTCCTCCCGGTCCGTGGGAACTTCGGGGGCCGGTTTCCCGCGCCCCTGCCCTTTCTCTTGGCAGGGACTTGGGCCACTGTTCCAGGCTCCAAGTCCTCTTGATCACCCTTTCTGGCTGCCATTGACCGAGTAGACACGCATGCCCACTCTGGCAACCCAAGCATCTCCAAGTGAGACCTGAGCTCAACCTCCTTCCATAAGGACTGCTCCAGGTCGTTACCTAGCAGACAATCTACAGGCATGGTAGGGCTCACAGCCACCCTCAAGGGACCTGAGACCCCCCCCACTCAAAGGGAACCTGCGCCACCATACATTGGCGCTCTGAGTTGTCTACAGCAACTACTTGGTGGAATGCTCCTGGGACTACTTGCTTCTCAGACACCAGGTGACACCGGACTGAGGTCACACTGGCTCCAGTATCTCTGAGAGCCTCTACCCTGTTCCCATTAATGGTCACCCAGGTGCTATATTTCTTTGTGTTAGGGGGCACCTGGTTTCCTGGGACCATCTCACTGTCCCCTAGTGAGACAAGGGTCATTTCTGCGGGATCCCCACCCTCCTGTGGGCACCCCTCCTCCCCAAGCGCTACACTAGCCAACACTTTGGACTGTCCACCGGTGGGTTGCTGTGTCCCCTTTGGACACTTGGGGGCCCCCTTAAAGTGACCTACCTGGTCACATGCATAACACTTGCTGGGGCCGGTCTCAACAGGCTTCCTGTAGAGACCCCTTTCTTCTTATCACCGGGGGCTGGGAACCTTTACCCTGGGTACTAGTTTGGGGCCCTTTAGAGAACTCCTGTGCTTTACCCTTGTCCCCCCACCTTTCTGCTGGGGACCCTGCCCACCTTTGGCTGAGTCTCCCCAAACGCTTTCTTGTGGACCCTGGTACTCACCCAGCGGTCCGCTTCCATAGCAAGCTTCCTGGGGTCAGTTAGCTTACTATCCACTAGGTGCTGGCGCAGATCTGCAAAACATAGACTAGACAAGTGCTCCCATGCAATCAAGTTGTAGAGCCCCTGAAAATCTGTCACATTACTGCCCTTTACCCAGCCATCCAGAGACCTGCAGAACACATCCACACATTCCAACCAAGTGTTGGGATCAGACTTCTTACTGAACCGGAACTGATCCCTGTACTTTTCAGGAGTAAGACCATACTTAGTGAGAAGGGCATCCTTCATGTCAGCATAGGTGAGGTGATACCCCTTACCCAAAGCTATCAGAGCATCCCTTGCTTCTTCAGGGAAAAGTGGCCACAATCCTGCTCCCCAATTTTCCTCAGGGACCCCATTCATGTGTATGGCTGCCTCATAACCCTGGAACCACCTTTGTATGTCAGCCCCCTTCTTGAACTCCTTGCCTACATTCTTGGGAATGTGCACAATCCTGTCTGCCTTTCTGGACGAATTGCTGCCACCATCTCAGCCTGACTTACTCCTAAGTTCTAGCTCCTTCAGTTCTCTCTCATGCTCTAAGAGCATCTTCTTCTCCTCCATGGCCAATCTCCTCTCCTCCCTCTTCTCCTCCCGCTCACCCTCCAGCCTGAGCTTCTGCAGCTCAAACTGCCTTGCCTCCCGCCTGTCCTCCAGCTCCTCTGGGGACAGACTGCTGCTGCCTTACCTGGCGGGTTCCCCCTCACCCAAAAGCACATCCACCCTGGAAATAGGCTCCTCCACCTCCTCACTGAGATTACCAGGCTGCCCACTGGCATGTCTGGCTGCTACCCAGGCCCTCAGCGCCTTCTGTAGCTCCTCCTTCCTTGTGAGGCCTTTAATTTGGACTTTCAGGTTTTTACAAATCGCTCGTAGCTCCTTTACGGCGTAGGATTCCAACCTATCCTCCTCAAAGATAACTTCCAGAGATGCAACGGATGATGCAGTTGATTCAGGCATGACAAAAGTAGTGAGTTGAAAACTGGCAAGATCAAAAATAGGCCAAAAGAAAAAGAACCAGTATGTGGTACGTAATGGTCTGCGATATTGTAGTAGTGCACACCAATCACTGTAAGTCAAGTGCAAACACAAGTCCTATCCTCACCGCTGACAACCAATGTTAGAAATGGGATCTCTAGTTGGCAAGGGCTTGCACCTTTGTCCAAGTAGGGACCCTTCTTCCTAGTCAGGGTAAGGGAGTTACACTCCTAAAATAACCCCTGCTCACCCCCTTGGTAGCTTGGCACGAGCAGTCAGGCTTATTCTAGAGGCAGTGTGTAAAGCATTTGCGCATAACCAACAGTAATACAGTGTAAGCACTACAAACGGACACCACACCAGTTTAGAAAAATAACCAATATTTTTATATACTCAAGACAAGACCAATTACGACAAAAATCCACAATACTATACTTTAAAAATGAATGCTTGATAAGGTAACTTCTTCTTTGCAGGAATAACACAAAAGCAAAGTTCGTACGAGTCGGTAGCCCCGTCCGGATCTACCGCGATGCTGAATTACACAGAGTCCAACAGTTCCAGCCGACCGCGTTGCTACGGGCCAGCAGAGTCGTGAACAGACTCGGTCACAGTACCTTTCTCGTGGTGGCTGGTACGGAGTGTACGAGCCGGTCGGCGTTCGTCGCGGTTGCGGTGCAAGACGGAGCAATGCAAGGTGCGGTGTCCCTCGATGCGGTGCAGGCAGCGGCTCGATGAGCGTCGTGCAGACGGAGTCGGTGAGTCCAAGGCGTGCGGTGCAGGGCAAGACGGTGTACGATGCGGTGCTGACAGGTTGCGATGCAGGCGACCAAGCCGGAGTGCGGGAGCTGGCGTCGGACAGCGGTGCGAGTCGGAGCGGTGCGTCGCAAACGTGCGAGCGGTGCCCCAAATGCGATGCGGTCACGACTGTTGAGCCAGTTGCAGCGACCGCGTCGGTCGGGTCCGGCTGGTTCAGTGAAGCGATGCGAACTGCGGTGCCCACAGGTCACGGTGCAAGCAGCGGCTCGGTGTTGACGGCGTCGGACGCCGCCACGGTGAGACCAGGGTTGCGATGCGAAGCGGGGCGATGCGGTCTGCGGTGCAAACAGGTCACCGGTCAGGGATGGATTCGGTTGACGGAGTCGGTTGCAGTTCCCTTCCTCTGTGGCAACTGAAACAGCGTTCCAGAAGCGGTACCCAGAGGCTTGTGAAGTCTTTGTAGTCCCTGAGACTTCTTAACAGGAGGCCAGCTCGGTTTCAGGCCCTTGGAGATACTCAGCACAAGTTTGTAGAAAGTTCAGTCCAGTTCTTTCACTGCCCAAGACAGAAGCAGCAACTGCAGGCCAACCCAACAAAGCAGTCACTCAGCAAAGGGGCAGTACTCCTCCTAGCAGCTCTCCAGCTCTTCTTCTTGATAGGTTCCTTGATTCCAGCGAGATCTAAATTCATGGGGTCAGGGCCCCAATATTTATATCCCAAATTCCTTTGTTCTCTGAAGGCAGAGAGGCCTTTGCCTAGTCCAAACCAGTTCTGGAGCACTTTGTTGACAAGTCTCCGTCCCTTCTTTCAGAGAGTAGGCCAGGGACATCAGACGCACCACAGGAGGTGGAGCCAGCATTGTGGAGGGAAGGCACTGTCCTATTCAGGGCCCAGGTGCAACTCCTCCCACCCATCTACATGTAGATCTTGCTATTCAGCCCTGTGCTGACTCACCCTGTCTCCTGGCATCCCCCAGCCCCTGTCACTCACACTCCAGACAAGGAATACACAACCTCGAAGAGGCAGGCTTGGATGGTTAGACAAGAAAATACCCACTTTCTAAAAGTGGTATTTTCAAACACAGAATGTTAAAACCAACTTCACTAAAAGATGCATTTTAACATTCTGAGTCCAGGCATACTAAACTCGAATTTCTACCATGTTCCCGGGGTCAGTTAGGATTATAAGCTGTAATAATCAAAACTGCACGTTCTGGCCTTTGGGGAACAGGTAGCCTTGCAATAGTGAAAAACGAACTAGGCTGTAATTCACTATCAGGACATGCCACACACACCCGGGCATGTCCTACCTTTCGCATACAACGCACCCTGCCCACAGGGGTACCTTGGGCCTACCTTAGGGGTGACTAACATGTAGAAAAGGGAAGGTTTAGGGACTTGCAAGTGTGCGCACTTGCCAAGTCGACATGGCAGCCCCAGGCTGCGCACAGGCTCTGCAATGGCAGGCCCGAGTTACACTTTACAGGCTGTTTGCGTGGGTGGCACAATCCAGTGCTGCAGCCCACCAACAGCATTTGGTCTATAGGCCCTGGCACTCGCAGTGCACTTTACAAGGGACTGACACATAAACCAAATAGGCCAATCATGGAAACACCAATCCATAACACATTTTATACAGGAGCACTTGCACTTTCCCACTGGACAGCAGTGAGGAAAGTGCGCAGAATCATTACACCAGCAAAAACAGTCAAAACCGGGAGGTCAGAAAGCAAAAAGTCAGGGGAAACACGCCAAAAGATGCCAAGTCTAACAACTACATTATACAAATGTCCACTCAAAAGGTTTGGGTTTACATAATTAGCCATGCCTAGTCTAACAACAGTACTAAGGCTACACTGCTTGTAAACATACAGCATCTAACTATCTTAAATAGTATATTAAAACAGAATTCTAAATTTACCTAGGGTGATTTCTTTTTCTTTTTAATGTTTAATTTTAAAAATCCAATGATCGTGTTTGATACTGTTGTAGATGTGTTCATGATTTTTTTTAACGAAATGTCTAATTTGCTTAGCATTTTTAAAAATAAAAAAACTTGGTAATATACATTTAGTAAAAATTATATATCTCCTATTATTTGTACATATTTATATACGTCTGCTACACAAATCAAATCAAATCAAAAGTTCTTTATTCGGCAACTATTACAGTTAACCATAAAAGCACAATGCATATATCAGAGCTATTAAAACATCATTCAAGCTTGAGGTTACATAAAATTAATTAAATCACATCGCAATTGATTTTCGGGACCTAAAAGCACTTTTTAAAAAAGCAATTACAGATACAATAATAAAATTATCATCTAGGTGTTGAAGAGTCGTAAATGCAGGATAACATTGTCTAATACCAAGTTTTTTAAGCACAGGGATGATCCATCTCCTTCTTGGTATGGAATAAAATTTACAAAAAAACAATATATGTATCGTCGATTGAGCCGAAACCTCGTCACATGGGCAAGTGCATAAAACTCTCGACCAATCACTCTGTACAGGGAAACTAAACAATCGATATAAAATAAAACGTGTCAAGAGAAACCTTTCATAATCATCAGTGATCAGAGCAATATATGGCTGTATCGTAAGGGTTACTAAAACCGGAAAATATGCTTGCACTGTTGGTTTCTTTAATTCAATTGTAGTCCTCACTTCGCCCAAATAATGCATACAACTTACTTTTAGGTCTTTCCTAGATACATTTTGCATAGTGTGTGGATCCTTAAAATATTCAGGATGGCCTAGTTTAATTATAAACTTTTTGACATAGTCTAACCATCTTATATTTCTGACCCCATCCACTACCAAGGCATCCTTCAATATTTTCCTATTCAACTCTGTCTCATCTGCAGTCCATACTCTGTGCCACAAGAGGACAGGCTGTATCTTAATTATGTCCTCTAAAAACGGTACCCCAAGTTCTTGGTGGCATATGTAAGTTGAAGTGCTGTCTGGTACTGCCAGGAGGAACCTCAGAAACATATTTTCTGCAAGCTGTAAGGCATTGACCCCTACAAAGCCCCAAATTCCGGCTCCGTACGTAGCAATGGATACGCATTTTGCCCTATATATTGGTAAGATTTCTCCAGGGGCGCGTCTTCCTAATTTTTTACAGCAGTTTAACAGGGCCATAATCGATTTAACCAATAGCAACCTTCTTGCTTTGATCGCCGGTGACCACATCCCTAAATGGTCGAATAAAATTCCCAAGTAGGAGAAAGTCTTAGTACACTCTATAACCTTTGAGTTTATAAAAATGGTCATAGTTTTCTTTTTTAGTCCCCTCCCACAGTTCATTGTAAAAGTTTTAGAACAATTTACCACGAGGCCCAGGCTCGCCATGAAATTAACAAAAGCATTTATCACCCTTTGGAGACCCAGCGGTGTGCGAGCCATTAGGACTGCATCATCCGCATACAGGAGTGCCGGAATAGGGCGATTTGCCACTACAGGTAAATCCTTGCACTCCTGTATCAATGCAGATTCCAGATTATTTATATATAGCGAAAAAAGGAACGGGGCGAGAATGCACCCTTGTCTTACTCCTCTTCTAACACTAAAGTGGTCAGTGCATTCACCACCTCTCCCAAATCGGACCCTAGCCCTTGCCCCTGAATAAAGCTGCCTCAAGAAAGTGACTATTAAAACGTTTACGCCCATCTCCTCTAAAACCGACCAGAGCTTCTCATGGATAACACAATCGAACGCCGCTGTTAAATCGACAAAAGTTACATACAACCTTTCCTTTCTTGATTTTGTATACTTTTCTAATATAATGTGTAGATTTAGACCCTGTTCTATTGTGCCCAATCCCTTGCGAAACCCGTATTGTAAATCACTTAAAATTGAGTGTTCCTCTGCCCACACTTGCAACCTATCTAACAGGACTCGACCCACGATTTTAATTGTAGAGTCCAGTAGTGAAATTGGGCGATAACACACTGGGTTTGCCCTGTCCCCTTTTTTAAAAATGGGCACTATGATTGAATCACACCAAGTTGATAAAAAGCCTTGAGAACAGCAAGCGTTAAAAACCTGTGTTAGTAGTGGACCCCAGAGAGGTAAATTAGACTTAAAAAGGTCCACTGGGATGCCGTCAGGTCCTGCCGCCTTCCCTCCAGAGCTTAAGTTAATGGCCGAATTGACCTCCTTAAGAGTGAAATCTATGGATAAGTCTGATATATTCGATAATTTCATAGTGTCGTCAACACTTGCTTGAATTCCCTGATCATCGGGTGATGGCTTATTATACAAACTGGAGTAATGTAATATCCATTCGGGTTCAGTGATGGCGATCTCTATGGTTGCTTTATCGTTTTCGGCCAAAAAAGGTGCGTTAACCGCCTTCCAGAAGGCTGCGGGATCCCGATTGACCGAGGCGTCACGCAGCGCTTGCCAGGCTTCCTCTTTGAGCGCCAACTTTCTAACTCTCAATGCCTTCTTATATTCACGTCTTGCCTCTCTAATATTGTCACAGTTTTTTTTCCCAACATGAAGGGCTCTTTTAAGTTTAGAATAGGCCTTTGTACAGCTAGTATCAAACCAGCCTGTTATTTGTTTCATTTTCTTACTTGGGTTCATATGAAGTGTTTCCTTAATAAAACTTGAGATGACTAAAAAATTATCTAAAATATCCTGGTAAGATGATTTGTCATCCAAACAAGTTGAAAACATATCTTTACAATTCAATACCACCTTGCTAGTAAAAGCCTCAGGATCCACGTTTTCCCATTTCAGTGCGTAACCATTTTGTCTACTCAGAGAAATATTTTCCACAAAATGGGTAGGGTCTTTTCTGATACTAGCACTCTTAGTATTCACCTTCACACCAATACTAATGGGAAAGTGGTCACTAAGTGCTATATCATGTATGATAAAATCTTTTAAACGAGCAGAAAATCTACTCGAAGCTAATACATAATCAATAGTGGAAAAGGTCCTCGACCATTAAAGGTGGGCTGAAAAGGGACCATGGGAACACATAAATCATTAACGAACCCAAAATCAAATGTAAACATGATGTCATTCAGGAGGTCACCATAAGGTGTATGTGGGAAATGTGCAAAACTGGGACCCTTATCATACGATATGCCACATACCCCGTTGTTCATGTACTGGCATATAGGGGAATTAAAATCCCCACCCCAGATGAAGCAGGTCTCCTTTGATTTACATGATTGTAATTTGTGTAGTTCACTACTCACTTTTCCCATTAATCCCTCAATCTGCTCAGATGATGCATTATTATAAAAGTTCAATAAAATAATACTAAAAGCTTGATCTATGTGAAGACTGATGATTTGATAAAACTGATCTGTAACATTAAAAACAATTTGTCTTAAATTCAAAAAGTTTGAAATATAGATACAGAGACCACCTTTTGCTCTTCCATGTAATAACGGAACTGCAGGCGTGTGGAATGTTTTGTACCCACAAATGTGTATTGGCCATTCCACCCAAGTTTCTTGTAAGCTCAAAATATCATACTTACTCACAAAATCATGCCATAATATATTGGACACCTTTGTTTTTAAGCCCGCTACATTCCAAAACAAAATTTTACAAGTATCTTTTGCCCCCAGGCCTTTACTATTTCCCCCATGTTCAACTCGCTTCATACATGTTTCCGCAGGTTGTACTATAGGGGAGGGGGCTGGGACAGTCGAAGGGTCTAAATCTAGGTCATTTACAGACTTTATGTTTGTAGACATAATTATGTTAGATGGAGAATTATGGTCGATATTAACTGGTTTTACCGTCTCACTAAGGTTGGAAATGGCCTTTACTATTTCGGTTATATCATGCGATGTGGGAACTCCTTTTGTTGTCAATCCACTGATTCAAGGTTAGCAAGTGCATCAAATTGATTAAAAGTTAAAAGGTTAAACCCACGATTATGGTGCTGAATTTGGGTTCCCATGTCCCTTGGGCCAGCACAGGGTGTAGGCTGGTAAAAGTATCCCAATGGGACCAAATTAACACCTTGTCCCAGTGAACATTGATTACCTACTCTAGTCAGAATCAATCTAACTAGCTGTGGCGTTTTAAAAGTCAACACTACACAGTCTCCTATCTGGTTCTTTGGCCCATTTCCTACCCAGCTCACTCTTCTGATCATCTTGAATTCATTAAATAGTCTCTCAGTAAGACCCGTCCTTGCTCCTAACCACTGCAGGGCCTTATTACTCTCCCTTTCCAACGCCTCATCCACCCTGTTCTGAAGTTTGGGAACATTAATTAAAACCACCACGTAAGGTGTCGCTGCCGGAGGTAGACCCAAACGTGTTATATATCTCTCAGTCCCAATTACGTTCATATTAATAACTGCCTTTGGGCTATTAGATACTGAATGATATTTGATCCTACTGGAGGCTGTCGAGGCAACCGTAGGAGAGGCCACTGTATGTGCCATAGGGATATTTTGTGCAGTGTTATGTGAAACATGTATTGTTTCCTCTGGATGGCCAGAGTTATTGCCAGTGTCGCAAAGTCTCCTGCATTTGGAAAGATGTTCCCGATTTCCCAATTGAACAGAAGACTGTTGGTCGAGAGGCTGGGGTATAGCTATGCTTTTAGTTAAAGTCTCTTCTATTAGGCCAATTCTATGTATTATACCACCCAGGCTTTCCCTCAAAAATCTTTCTAATGCGTCCAATTTTGTTTTTAAATTTATGATCTCATTCTGGGTACGCAAGTTTGTGGTAGGATTTGATTTGCCCCTTCTAGCTGTATTATGTGTCACTAATGAAGGTTTGTCCCTTTTAGACTTTTTCGGCACTTTAAGTGGTGTCTCACTATCCGTTAAACTCTTATCCCCTGTAGTGTGAAATGAACTATCCGGGTTTCTAGCCCGCTTTATCCGTGGTTGAATATCCAAATCTTCATCGCTAACTGCTATGTTATCATGTATATTTGCTATACAACCATTTGCTCTTGTTAAACCGCTAGATACCGATAAAGGTAAAGATAAAACAGGCCCCTGTTTTGATATATTGGCCGTTGGGGTTCCCCCCTCCCTTCCAGAAATACCTGGATTAAGAGCTTCCTCTACTGTTACGATCTGGCGCTCAATTGCACCCATGGCTCCCGTGAGGTAACTAAGCAGACTTTCACGTGGGTGCATCCCTGAGTCCTTTCGCTTTTTAATAGGGGCACTTAATGTTTTTCTCTTCCCCATCGTTTTCCAAGATATCACTATGTCCTCGTAAATCTCCTTGGTAGGGATAAAAAAAACTAATCTATTAAGGTTTTAAGAAACCCCGCTCTACCCCCACCAAACAATTGCACAATATAATATATAGTTCCTCCGTTTTCTATATGCGGTGGGATTTGTCCCTTTAAAAGCTTGAAAAGGAAGTGATCTATGTCCAAAGTACCTTTTAATGTAGACTTTAGAGCTGTGGACCAGTCCAGTCTCTGGCAGGCTATGACGGGCTAAGACGGGCCCGTCTTGGCCCGGTCTTCGCCCGGGCCGAGCCCGCGCGCGTCCCGCGTTGCGTGACCTCCGCGCTGCTTTTCAAGCCTGTGAGAAGTTGGCCTGGCATATGCTGTCCACTAATTATAGTGGGCACCATGCACCAGTCCAAATCGACTCTTATGGTAGGTAGGTTAAAGACAACCTTATTGAAAGCTATCCTAGTGGTAGCTATGGAGAGCAGCCTTCAGGCTAAGTCTTGAAGGAATGTAAAGCAGCTTGTTTTACCAGTCTATAATCTCTTGAGTGACCAAATGAAAGAGCACCACACCAGGTATATATGCAAAATATATGTATTTATTACTAAACACACCCCTCTAGTCTCTTTATGAGGCTAGAGTTCGAAATACATAGGTTATAAGATCTTAAATCACAGTAATAGCACAAATACACGTTTGGGCCCTAGGGGCGTACCAAACCATATACCAATAAAGTGGTATGCGAACCACGACTGAACTAGACACTAGGCCTAGAGCCTCTAGAAGTGCTTGGACCACAAGGAACCACCCAAGGTAGTGACACAGGGGACCCACGGGAGACGCGTGCAGTGTAAATACACAACCGTGATACGCCGTTTACTTCTATGGAGAATGTCGCGGTCAGGAAATTAAAGGAAAGGGACACTTAGAGGAGGACTAGGAACAAACCCTTTGAGATCTAGGACTTTGAAGAGTCTCTACCCACGGGAGCACCGGAGTACTCGTGTTACCTCACCCAGCGAAGCCGGGTGCATAGGTGCCGTTCGGGGTCGGGTTTCGCTGTCGATTCCTATGAAGATCTGCTGCAAAGTGCTGCTGGCGACCAGGAGGAAAGTGTCCGGGTGGATCCAAGAGTGGATCGAGGATCTGAAGTACCTGAAAGCAGAGGGGACAGAGTCTGGGTCACTAGCCAGTGACCAGGAAGGCGATGAGCAGATGCCCACCGATGTCGGGTGCTTCAGGTGCGTCGTCGGTCGTCTTGACTCCGCAGTCACGAGGTCCAGGAGGCGTTGTCGGCGTCCAGGAGCAGGATTCGGACTGTACCACGACGTCTGCTGCTTGCTGAGGTGTCGGCGACCGGATTGGACCCAACAAGCCTTGGCAACAGCAAATCTCGTGGAAGTGAAGAAAAGTCGATGGCGCAGACCAGCAAGGTCTGGGGAACTCACCCAGCGAGGGTAAGTTAGGGCAGGCCTGGAGCAACCAGGGGAGCCCTTTGGTTTCTTTAAGAAGTCTTCTGGGGACCCACAAGCCAGCGGGCAAGGGATCGCGAAGACACCTCGGGCGGAATCACTCAACAGGGGCCCACGGTCACTCGGGACGGTGTAGGCCTCTGATCTTCGGAGGGATTCCTGCTGGAGGTCGGGACCACACGTGGTCCAAAGCACAGGTTCATAGAACGTTGTGAAGGGGTTGCACTCGACAATAGTGCACGGTACCCAGGGGTCGAGGTTCCTCGTCACTCGTGGGGTCCACTTGCCTCAGCTTCGCTGGGGACTCACGATGGCCTTGGAGAAGTCAGGAAATCCACTTCTTGGGCTGCAGGGACTTCGGACTCCGGCGGGAGCGGCGTAGTTTGCGACCGTCGTTGTCGTTTTTGGTGCCTGCCAAGCAGGGGAGTCACTCCTTGACTCCAAGGAGATTCTTCAGTCCTCTAATCGTGATGTAGAGCGTCGAAGGTCCAGGATTCAGTTTCAAAGTTTAGTCCAGGGATATCTAATCTTGCTGTGGCAAGGGTTCCCCATTTTAACCAGTAAAACAGGGAGGGACTAACTCTATGACCCCACCTATGGGAGGGTTAAGGGAGGGGTGGCTACACCCACTTCCCTTTGTCCAGTTTCGCGCCAGAGCAGGGGCAGGTAGCCCCTGAGCTGGTTTGAACTGGCATATGCACAGAGGAGCCTTTTGCTCCCCCAGTGCAGGACTTCAAAGCACTCTAAGAGTGCACCCACCCAGCCCCAATACACATTATCCTGTCTGGGGAGGTGGTCACACCTCCCTGCAACAGGAAACCTATTGTCCAGGCCTCCCCTGCCGGAGTTTCGTCCAGCAGCAGGAGGCCAGACTTGTGTCTGTGGCAGCAGCATCCATTTTGTGATGCCAGGGCTTCAGAAAGAAGTTACCGGGTAAGCCAGAGTTAACATGTCTTTCCCTCTAGAAGGGTGGAATGCTACCCCCGCCGCCAGGATTGGCGGGGGGGTAGTATTCCAAGATGTTTGACACCAAACACGACATGTTTAGGTGCAGCCATTCCAAAGTTAGCATTTTACCGCGAGGATATAATGCCCTAAGAGTATATGGTCAGGCTGCACTACAAACAGCATCAGAGATGGTCTCCGAACGCTGCAGAGGGGCCGTGCTCATGCAGGGGCACCCTCTCACATAGGAACCATGCACTCTGCCTTTAGGATTGATAAGGCCTGCCTTAGGAGTGACTTATAGGTTTATATGTGTGTATGTATTTAGTGATATAGGTAACCTATATCACAGTAAGGAGTGCATGCACCACCTTACCCAGGCTGCAGTAGCAGACCTGTGGTGTCAGTTTGGATGGCCTACCAGGGGTGGCATAATACATGCTGCAGCCCCTGGCAGGCCTCTGAGGTACCTATGCCCTTGGTACATAGTATACCATATACTAGGGACTTATAAGGGCACTCCAGATTCCAATCAGAGATGTGCCTAAGGCACATGGAAACCTTTTTACAGAGAAAGCAGATAGACTGGGGCCCTGAATAGCAGGATCCCAGTCCAACTAAGTCATAAACCAGCAAAACACCATAAAAAAAGTGGGGGCAACCATATAGTCAGATTCCACCTTCCTACATAACCCCCCAAACGAAAGGAGATAAGGCTAACCTTGGCCAGTTGAGCCTATATTGACTAAGTGGCCATATAAGGAAGCACCTGCACTAGCATGGTTGCCCCCTATGTTATGGTCCACTAAGCAATCCCTCACCCTAAGGGTATGAGAGGGTCTCCACCATGGGGAATCACTACCTCTGGTGTGCTTAGGTAAAGTACAAGGCTGGTGAGGTGTCTGAGTAGGGAAGTGAGGCCCTAGGAATGTTGGCCTCAGCTTCCTCAGATCACTGGTCACCATGTATGCCTGTCTTTCCATGACTGAGTTGCACTTTGCTCTAAGGGTCAACCTTTGGCTGCCTACAGCTGTGGGTTGGGTCCCTTTGGATGGACTACTGGAGGGACATGGCAGGTTTGGAACCTTCTGGTCCCAGGTTTGCCCTTGCCTACCAGAGTCCTTCTGGGGGAGGTCCCTACATAAAGGTATGGGGGATCCCTCAGTGTGTAGAGGAATTTTCACCTGGCTAGGGCTACTAGACTGGGTGCCCCTAATCTGCTGATGGGGGCTTCCTCTGGACAGGGGGCCCTGGGGAGTCCACTGACCTCCCTGACCTCTGCAGCCCTGGGCTGACTGAGGCAGGGTAGAGAGGGGCAGGTTACCTGCTCCAGACGGGGTACCACCTTGGAAGGGTCCTCTGCCATCAGGGGTGTGGCCAGGCCAGGCCTGACTACCTCTGTGGCAGTTCCTTCACTAGGGGTAGGGTCAGTTCCCTGAGGAGGCTGACCCTTACCTACTGTCTGGGGGAAGAAGACTTTTCTTCAACCCTTGTGCTCTCTTTTGGGGGAGAGTGGGCCATTCTTTCAGGCTCCATCTCTCCAAATTCTTGGGCTGGGGCTGTGGCCATCACAGCCCCACTAACCTTTACAGGGACGCCCAACATCCTAAGATGGGTTTGGTGTTCCACTTCAGCCCAGGCTGAAATTTCCAGATCATTGCCCATCAGGCAATCTACAGGTAGGGTTGGGGACACTGCCACTCTTTTGGGCCTGTGACCCCCTCCCAGCTGAGATTGACTATGGTCATGGGGTGATCTGTTCTGACACCATCAATGTTGGTCACCTGGTATTTAAACTCAGGTAAAAGCTGGTGAGGGAGGACTAGTTTCCCTGCCACCATGGTGACACTAGCCCCTGTGTCCCTAAATGCCACAGCTTTCTGACCATTAATTATTGGCTCCAATCTGTACCTGCCCAATGCTATGGGACCCATGGTAAAGGTGGCAAATCCTATACCACCATCAGAGTCAGAGGAGTCTGTTGAGGGGTCCCTGTCTAAACTAGGGCCCACCTCTGTTCCTCTTGCAAAAGCACCTAACTTTTTGGGTGCACTACTCCCAACTGGAGGATTACTACTGGTAGTACCAGGAGGGGTGGTAGTAGTTGTGGGAGGAACATTTTCTTTATTGCCAATCCTGGGGCAACTGGGATCAGTTTTCCAGTGCCCAGGCTTTTTACAGACATGGCAATAGGGTTTCTTTTCAGGAGAGGAAGGAGTTTGGGACCCACCCCCAGAAGAGGAATTTTGGGGCCCTGTAGGGGACTTATCCTTAGATTTATCCCCACCTTTCTCTTGGGACTTAGTAGAATCTTTCTTCTGGTCACCACCCTGATTTCTAGTTTTTACTCTGGTTCTGACCCATTTGTCTGCCTTCTTTCCCAATTCTTGGGGAGAGGTCAGATCAGAGTCCACCAGATACTGGTGCAAAAGCTGGTTTTGACAATTATTAAGGATCTGCTCCCTCATAATCAAATTGTACAATCCTAAAAAGTCATGCACTTTGTTGCCATGTATCCAACCTTCCAGAGCCTTTGTAGCACAATCTACAAAATCCACCCAGTCTTGAGTCTGAGCTTTTTGGGTGTCTCTGAACTTCAACCTATACTGTTCAGTGGTTAGGCCAAACCCATCTATCAGAGCACTCTTCAAGACTGTGTAATTGTCAGCATCCTCTTCTCTTACAGTGAGGAGCTTGTCTCTACCTTTGTCTGCAAAGGAGAGCCACAAGATTGCTGCCCACTGCCTCTGGGGGACCTTCTGAACTTTACAGGCCCTCTCCAGTGCAGTTATCCATTTGTGGATGTCATCCCCACTCTGGTAGGGAGGGACAATCTTGTTTAGGTTTCTATGGTCATAAGACCTGTCCCTATCTCTAGGGATATTGCTGCCACCATGGGACTCTAGTCCCAACTTTCTTCTCTCTCTAAGGAGATCTAGGGATTCTCTATCTAAAGCTAATTGCTTTTTTCTGAGTTCCAGCTGAGTTTCCTCATACTGGACTAGCCTCTTTCTTCTCTCATGAGAGGATTCTCTCCTATGAGATGAGACAGAGCTCCCTATAGAGGTGCCAGAGTGGTTAGACTCCTGAGAAGGAGACCTAGACCTTCTGGGCACACTCTTAATCCTTCCTGGGGGGACAAAGAGAGCATCATTCTGATCCTCCTCTTCCTCTTCCTCAGGAGGGGTTGGATTATCCAGGTCAGGGCCATTGTCGCCCTCCTGGCCAGTTTCAGAGGGGGGGCTGGGGGTATTGGTACCCCTGGCGTCCTCCTCGTCTTCTGCCCCACCCTCAGCTCCTACCCCTTCAGTCCCTACAGGCTTACTAAGGTCATAAGCCACCAACAACTCCTTGAGGTGTTGGGTGGTGGGGCTTTGGCCTGTCCTTATTTTTCTCAAGTTGCATAAAGCTCTCAATTCCAAGAATGGGAGTGTATCATACTTGGAGGGTGGAAGCTCAATGGCTTCCTGCAAGGATTCTTTGGATCCTCCCCTTAAAGACATTACTAGTGTGGTGTGGTGTATGCACTACCTACTCTAGTGTGGCCTACTAAACTCTCTTGAGTTGTAGAAAGGGTTGTGCTATCCCTTAACACACAACTCTAAGTTCAGTAGAACTTACTGTTATTCTAAGCTTAAATTATATGTACCTTAGGTACCTTTAGTGGTTTTCAGTTGATCAATTCAATTGAGATTATCTGGTAAAACAATAGCAAGCTGGAATCCCACACGCTGCACACCAATGTGAGAAGTTGGCCTGGCATATGCTGTCCACTAATTATAGTGGGCACCTTGCACCAGTCCAAATCGACTCTTATGGTAGGTAGGTTAAAGACAACCTTATTGAAAGCTATCCTAGTGGTAGCTATGGAGAGCAGCCTTCAGGCTAAGTCTTGAAGGAATGTAAAGCAGCTTGTTTTACCAGTCTATAATCTCTTGAGTGACCAAATGAAAGAGCACCACACCAGGTATATATGCAAAATATATGTATTTATTACTAAACACACCCCTCTAGTCTCTTTATGAGGCTAGAGTTCGAAGTACATAGGTTATAAGATCTTAAATCACAGTAATAGCACAAATACACGTTTGGGCCCTAGGGGCGTACCAAACCATATACCAATAAAGTGGTATGCGAACCACGACTGAACTAGACACTAGGCCTAGAGCCTCTAGAAGTGCTTGGACCACAAGGAACCACCCAAGGTAGTGACACAGGGGACCCACGGGAGACGCGTGCAGTGTAAATACACAACCGCGATACGCCGTTTACTTCTATGGAGAAAGTCGCGGTCAGGAAATTAAAGGAAAGGGACACTTAGAGGAGGACTAGGAACAAACCCTTTGAGATCTAGGACTTTGAAGAGTCTCTACCCACGGGAGCACCGGAGTACTCGTGTTACCTCACCCAGCGAAGCCGGGTGCATAGGTGCCGTTCGGGGTCGGGTTTCGCTGTCGATTCCTATGAAGATCTGCTGCAAAGTGCTGCTGGCGACCAGGAGGAAAGTGTCCGGGTGGATCCAAGAGTGGATCGAGGATCTGAAGTACCTGAAAGCAGAGGGGACAGAGTCTGGGTCACTAGCCAGTGACCAGGAAGGCGATGAGCAGATGCCCACCGATGTCGGGTGCTTCAGGTGCGTCGTCGGTCGTCTTGACTCCGCAGTCACGAGGTCCAGGAGGCGTTGTCGGCGTCCAGAAGCAGGATTCGGACTGTACCACGACGTCTGCTGCTTGCTGAGGTGTCGGCGACCGGATTGGACCCAACAAGCCTTGGCAACAGCAAATCTCGTGGAAGTGAAGAAAAGTCGATGGCGCAGACCAGCAAGGTCTGGGGAACTCACCCAGCGAGGGTAAGTTAGGGCAGGCCTGGAGCAACCAGGGGAGCCCTTTGGTTTCTTTAAGAAGTCTTCTGGGGACCCACAAGCCAGCGGGCAAGGGATTGCGAAGACACCTCGGGCGGAATCACTCAACAGGGGCCCACGGTCACTCGGGACGGTGTAGGCCTCTGATCTTCGGAGGGATTCCTGCTGGAGGTAGGGACCACACGTGGTCCAAAGCACAGGTTCGTAGAATGTTGTGAAGGGGTTGCACTCGACAATAGTGCACGGTACCCAGGGGTCGCGGTTCCTCGTCACTCGTGGGGTCCACTTGCCTCAGCTTCGCTGGGGACTCACGATGGCCTTGGAGAAGTCAGGAAATCCACTTCTTGGGCTGCAGGGACTTCGGACTCCGGCGGGAGCGGCGTAGTTTGCAACCGTCGTTGTCGTTTTTGGTGCCTGCCAAGCAGGGGAGTCACTCCTTGACTCCAAGGGAGATTCTTCAGTCCTCTAATCGTGATGTAGAGCGTCGAAGGTCCAGGATTCAGTTTCAAAGTTTAGTCCAGGGATATCTAATCTTGCTGTGGCAAGGGTTCCCCATTTTAACCAGTAAAACAGGGAGGGACTAACTCTATGACCCCACCTATGGGAGGGTCAAGGGAGGGGTGGCTACACCCACTTCCCTTTGTCCAGTTTCGCGCCAGAGCAGGGGCAGGTAGCCCCTGAGCTGGTTTGAACTGGCATATGCACAGAGGAGCCTTTTGCTCCCCCAGTGCAGGACTTCAAAGCACTCTAAGAGTGCACCCACCCAGCCCCAATACACATTATCCTGTCTGGGGAGGTGGTCACACCTCCCTGCAACAGGAAACCTATTGTCCAGGCCTCCCCTGCCGGAGTTTCGTCCAGCAGCAGGAGGCCAGACTTGTGTCTGTGGCAGCAGCATCCATTTTGTGATGCCAGGGCTTCAGAAAGAAGTTACCGGGTAAGCCAGAGTTAACATGTCTTTCCCTCTAGAAGGGTGGAATGCTACCCCCGCCGCCAGGATTGGCGGGGGTAGTATTCCAAGATGTTTGACACCAAACACGACATGTTTAGGTGCAGCCATTCCAAAGTTAGCATTTTACCGCAAGGATATAATGCCCTAAAGAGTATATGGTCAGGCTGCACTACAAACAGCATCAGAGATGGTCTCCGAACGCTGTAGAGGGGCCATGCTCATGCAGGGGCACCCTCTCACATAGGAACCATGCACTCTGCCTTTAGGATTGATAAGGCCTGCCTTAGGAGTGACTTATAGGTTTATATGTGTGTATGTATTTAGTGATATAGGTAACCTATATCACAGTAAGGAGTGCATGCACCACCTTACCCAGGCTGCAGTAGGAGACCTGTGGTGTCAGTTTGGATGGCCTTCCAGGGGTGGCATAATACATGCTGCAGCCCCTGGCAGGCCTCTGAGGTACCTATGCCCTTGGTACATAGTATACCATATACTAGGGACTTATAAGGGCACTCCAGATTCCAATCAGAGATGTGCCTAAGGCACATGGAAACCTTTTACAGAGAAAGCAGATAGACTGGGGCCCTGAATAGCAGGATCCCAGTCCAACTAAGTCATAAACCAGCAAAACACCATAAAAAAAGTGGGGGCAACCATATAGTCAGATTCCACCTTCCTACAAAGCCCCTCCAGGGGCTCTGGATAAAGTGCTCTGTGCGTCAGGGCCAAGGGCTGGGCAACAAGGTCAGTTTTCCACCAGAGCGGTCTCCCGCACCGCGGGACCGCCGCGCTGCTTTTCAAGCCCCTCCAGGGGCTCTGGATAAAGTGCTCTGTGCGTCAGGGCCAAGGGCTGGGCAACAAGGTCAGTTTTCCACCAGAGCGGTCTCCCGCACCGCGGGACTCGCCGCGCTGCTTTTCAAGCCCCTCCAGGGGCTCTGGATAAAGTGCTCTGTGCGTCAGGGCCAAGGGCTGGGCAACAAGGTCAGTTTTCCACCAGAGCGGTCTCCCGCGTCGCGTGACCTCCGCGCTGCTTTTCAAGCCCCTCCAGGGGCTCTGGATAAAGTGCTCTGTGCGTCAGGGCCAAGGGCTGGGCAACAAGGTCAGTTTTCCACCAGAGCGGTCTGCTACACATTCCATTATACTTTCTCATGGTCAAATAGATTATAATATATTTGTATCCTTTAGTCCCAAATATATGTAGCCCAAAATAAAAATTATTATAGTTTTCTGAAGTCTAACATTTCTCTAATTTCTATAACATTTATTCAAACGTTAACAATTAGAAATGACAACTTTTTGTAAATAGTAATAAAATAAAAGTTTATTTTAAAGAGAGCAAAATATTTTTGACTCTCTGGATATAAAAGAAAAAAGGCAAAATAGATTGTTCAGGGTGGATTACTTAATCAGAGTCCTGTCACAGTTCAAAAGATTAGTAGCTCCAATTTGGCTCCAGCCAAAATTCTTGCTGCCTATTACTCTCACACATTATCCTCCTCAAGGGCATAAAAAGACTACTGAAGCCGATGTTATCAGGGCACCTTATCATCGCTTGGCTTGATGATTCCCTGGAACTTTTTATGAGGGGTAGGGCAAGGTGTATCTCAGGAGGAAGCTGGAGGAGAGTGTTGTTATTTAGGGGGATGGGTGGGTGGACCAATATGGGTGGGTATACGGATCAGTGAGAGATTGTGTATGAGAATGGTATGGTGAATGTGAGTGTCTGGATTTATGTGTTGGTGGTTGTGTGATGTTTTCCTTATATGTGTGGAAGTGTGTGGGTATGCTGGTTTCAGTGTATATGTGGATAGGTGTAGAAGTGCTTGTTTGTGTGTTTTTGAGGATGTGTGTCTTTGGGTGTATCTGTGGGTGAAAGGATGTTCTTGTTTGGGTGTTTGTGACGATGTGTGTGGATGTGCTGAAGTCCCATAAGATGTGGATGTAGTGTGTTGAGACCTGCACATTCAAACTTAATGTGCATGTGTTACCCCAGTTTCATACCTTGCCGGACCCTGCAGGCATTAGTAGAGTAAAACTTTACTTTTAAGCAGGTTTTGCCTATATGTATAATACAGTGAAGCACTACAGATTTTCCACTAGACACTACAGGCCTACACTATGATTGTCCACTCATACTATAAGGCCCACCCCAGGCCACAACAAATCCTTGCAAAGTCCCTTCTGAGCCAGGCTACCAGTATGCAGTTACTGGGCTGTGCACAATGGAAGTCTCACACTTGCAGCCCAAACATGTGCGCACATATGCGTGCTCATGTGTAACCAGCCCAGTACCTCTTACCTAGCTGCAGAGCAGTGACCTTATCTTAAAAGGCAGACACTGGTGGTTATCACACTCCGTCCAATTACCGTGAATTTAATGTGAGTGAGACTCCGGTAGTGAGACTCACTCACAGTAAAAGTAAAAAAACAGGTAGTCAAAAGCAAAAATCCTGATCGACTAAAATGGACAGGAACCCATTTGCTACAACATAGCAGATGATGGATTATGCAGAATGTGTAGCAACTCCATAATTATGCATAAAACGCAACACTATGGCACAATTCCAGAGGCTTGACTGTATGGTAATATTTTTGTTAAATACTGTAAGGGTTATGTATGAACAATTTATAGCCTCCTCAATAAAATCTAACATAAAGAAAAAACACTGTAGCCAGGTGTTGTTGGCATATAGTGTGAGGCATCCACCATAGATTATTGTTAGAATGCACTAATCTTGTAGTTCAGATCCAACAGGAGCGATGAATGTTTCCACACCACTCTGAATCTACAGTTAAGCATACACAAGAGAATATTTGGCTGGCAAAAGCCACGGGGAGAAGGGAATGAAATAATAGACTCTCATGACAACAGACTTCTTTCAATTCATAGCACGTATTTAGAGACAAGATTAAGATCTTTAGTAATTTATCAATGTATTGCAACATCTAACAATTCCTATTATAAATTATATACCTTCAGAACATATCTGTGCTTCAGACTATTTCCTGGTGGAACCCTGACATTGCTGAAAAATGAAACATAAATAATACCTATGAAGGGTTTGGAATGAAAAATGTCCTAGCTATCGTAACAGAAAGTTTCAATTCTATTAAGGACTCGGAGGCGAGGATTATGCCTTCTCTCTTCACTTTATTACACAGCAGCCAAAACATAACAACAAACTACATTTCCCATGAAACCTTGGGAAAAATTGTAGTCAAGAAAAACGTCCAATTAGGGACAGTCCGAGGCCTCTAATCAGGTCTCTCCAACTCCAACATAGTCTGTCCTCACTGGCCCTTCATCCTCTTTCATCGCGCGAAGTCAGCCGTGGATCCTTTTCAAGCGTCCTGTTTATTTGTATCAGAACCTAGGAGGACAAAGGAACATTGTCACTTAACAAATGTAATTCGTCAAGCTTGTAAACCAAACACAGTGAGACAGAGTATGCCATTCAAGAAAAACAATAATTCTTAATCTCAACAGTGTAAAAATCAAACTGTATTACTTACTCCGATACGGGGAGGGTCCCTTTTCATTGAAAAACCCTAGGGTGGGATAATCCTCGCCTCCGAGTCCTTAATAGAATTGAAACTTTCCGTTACGATAGCTAGGAAATTTTTCATTCTATGTCAGGATTGGAGGCGAGGATTATGCTAGTTCAAAGCTTGTTCACCACGAGGTGAGCCATGTCCAGCACTGGCTTGAAGTAAAACCTCTTAAAGGTAGAGTCCGAAGACCAATCCGCCGCGTTGAGGATATCCTCCAAACGGGCACCCAAGCCAAATGCTTTTGAGGCCATTGCCCCGCGAGTTGAGTGGGCCCCAAAGTCCTTAAGACTTATACCTGCCTTCTGCATAACCCACCTTACCCATCGGGCAATGGTGGGAAAAGATACCGCCTTAAATGGTTTGTGTAAGGCAATAAGGAGTTGCTGTTCACCAGGTGGACGATACTCTACCGTCATCTCCTCATAAGCTTTTAAACAACGAACTACACACAACTTCAGGGAATTCGGAAACTCCGGATATGAAATAGTTCTTGTATGACATTTAGTCCTTCTGTGCAACGTGAAAGTAACTCCACTCGGGGTGAACATTCTGGCTGTAATATCCAAGGCTCGCACGTCTGACACGCGACGGCAAGAAATGAGGCATAACAACATGGCCAACTTGGCCGACAGCTCCTTTCGTGAAAGGAATCTGTTAGGTTGCCACGATAGGAATAAGTTAAGGACCTGGTTCACATCCCAGAGGGCCGAATAATGGGGTTCCGGGGGTAGCGACAGTCTGATGCCCCGGATTAGCTTACATACGAGAGGATGTTCTCCTACAGCAACATTGTCGAGCGGCACATGGCCTGCTGAAATGGCTGACCGGAAGGTGTTTATCGATCTCTATGCTAGGCCACGAGATGCCAGGTGTGCCAAAAAATTCAAGAATTAGACCACATCGGTGTCCAAGGGATTGAGACGCTGTCGCACACACCAGCAGGACCATCTGCCCCAAGCGGACCTGTACCGTTTGACTGTGCTGTCCGCCCAAGCCTTGGCCATGAGCTCTTCAGCTTTCCTCGAAAGGCCCGGGACTTCCCATCGTCTCCTGTAATCCTCCATGCCATGAGCCACAGCGAGTTCCCTTGAATCAGAGGATGTAGAGACTGATCGGGGCTCTGAAGGAGAGCCGGAAAGTGGGGGAGTAGGAGTGGAGAATCCCAGGAAAGTTCCAGAAGAACTGGAAACCAAACTTGCGATCTCCAAAACGGGGTGACTAGTACCACCTCCGCTCGCTGCCTCTGAATCTGGGCCGTCGTCCTCGTGATCATCGCAAAGGGGGGAAAAGCTTACCCTTTCTCCTGGTTCCAGTCCCGGAGGAAGGCGTCCATGGCCACTGCCGGCGGATCCGGCCTCCAGCTGTAAAACCGAGGGAGTTGATGGTCTAGTCTAGAACAGGGGCGGTGCGTCCATTGGGGCGTTGGGGCGTAGCCCCCCCGCCCGCAGCTCCCTCGGCGTCTTTGAACCTAAGTAAACTGAATCAGTTTACTTAAGTTCAAAGACGCCGAGGAGAACTGACAATCATGTCAGTCAGCATGACGTCGGACCGCCCACCCCTTCAGAGTCTGAAGGGGTGGGCGGTCCTGCGTCATGTTGACTGACATGATTGTCAGAGGGACCAGGGGCAGCAGGCAGCACTGCAGCACAAGTGCGCATGAGTGGGCAAGGGCACCGAATTTTCGCGCCGTGCCCAGTCATGCGCACTTGTGTGTGCACTGGCTTGCGCATGCCCATTAGGAGAGCGAGGGTTGAGCAAAGGCTCAAACCTCGCTCTCCTAATGGGCAGGCGGGCGAGAGGTAACCGTGCCCTAAGCCAATCCTGGCGCTGCCAGGATTGGCTGAGAGGGGCTATGCGCAAACGGAGTCGGACCGAGGCGGCGCGGACGGCGGACCTGCTCAGCTTAGGTAGGAGGATTTTCTTTTTTAGTTAAAAATCCCCCGGGCCCCGGCAACCCCCGCGCGCGAGCTGCGACTGGGACTTGACATATACAAATGCTCAACTATAAAAACCCAATTAAAACCTTCAAGGGTCTAATAACAAGCAGCAAAAGTTATGCAAGGAAGGCCTTCAAATACTTCAGGGCAACGCACCCGCCTGAGTTGAAAGAAGTGTGATTTTGAAAAGTGATTGACGGATTATGTTCCTGGCATCTCACTGACGTTTTACCTTTCTTAAGGTTTGATTTTCAACCAGCTTTTTGTATTTGAATTTATTTTGTAATTTTTTTCTTTGTTCGGATGTTGTGGCACTTTAGCACTGCAAGGAAACTACTGTTACTTTAGTATTATAAGAAAAGTAGGTTCATGGATGGCGGTGGCAAACCAGGTAACATATGCTGTCTCTGTAAAATAGAGCTTCAATTGCCTTGGTGCACTTCACAGCGTCCATGGCGCGCTGATCCTGTTTGATGCACATCGGCGCATATAAAAAATGAAATCTCTGGGTTATTTATGCCGGAAGAATGCCGTGGAATTCTTTTAGCATAGGCAGTGGTTTAATTGAGCCGGTACTGTCCGGTATGGAGTACCTGGCTGCACTTCTATTTTCATATTTCAAGCACTGAGCATACGTAATCCTTCAGGATAAGGACTGACTGAATATGACCGCTATTCTCCGATAATCATTCCAAAGTTTGTAGTTAAACGGCATTTGTGAATATAAAATTAGAAACGATATACGCAAGAGAAGTGGTCACTGGGAAGCAAGAAGGGAAGAAATGAAAGGTAAAGAGCACGTATCACTGCCACTATCAATCCCATCAGGGCGTTTTCCCACACAGTGACCAGTGTTATCTCTTTTGCTGATTAGCAAGTAAAACAAACAATAGAAGAGTCGGCCTGTGTAGGGATAGAACTGATATTACAGGATTATTTTTAAAGCGCACACTGATAAACCAATCCTGAACCAATCACCTCCAGGCGCTTGCCTGTGTTTAAAAAGTGTGGATTTGTGTTTAAAGGAGCAACGGTCCGGAAGTCCTTTACAGCCAGGTGCCCTTCTCACACTGCCCACCAGTCCTTCATCTTTGTTGAGCCAGGGTGCAAGCGGGGATGGTGGCATTGTTTTGAATTGTGAATTTATACAGCGCAGGCAGGCGCCGAAGTGCGCCTGACAACGGGTAGCATGTTACTCCACTGCTGTAGTGATCTTTCCATATGGACCCAGCGTGGGCTGTATGGGCGCCATGCATCATGTACCTCACTTATGCCAGCTAAAACACTAACCAGCCGTGCTCAATGTGTGGTATGGTAGTCATATTCCCCCGCTTTCTGTTGCAGCATGCAATTTGCCCAGCTTTAGTTTTGGCTTCCTTCCAGCCCATATGAATGTCTTCATGAGTGTCGCGGGTTCTGCGGACAGATGGGCAAGTATGTGGAGAGGCACTGGGCTGTCCTGTGTCCATGTTCAGAGGTGTTGCTTCTGGTGTAACCTGATCTGCCCCCTCTCGCTCCCCTTCCTCTCAACTCTCTCATGCTCACGCTCATCTCCTTTGTCATACTCGTTCCCTTTTCAGTGGCTGCTTGGCCTGTTCTCACCTGCCTCTTCCCCAGGTCTCTCTCCCTTTTAGTCCTGCTCCCCTAGACTGTATTCTCTATCTCTCATTCATTCACTTCACCTCACCTCTCCTCCCTCTCTTTACTCCGCTCTCTCTTTCCTCCTCCCTCGCTTTTCTTCTCTCACTCTCTCTGCCCCATCCCCCCTGGCTGCTCTGACTGGCTCTCCATAATCCCACTGCATATATAGGCTGTACCGGCTGCAGCCCAAACAGTCTGGGTGGAAGGTATTGTGCCGTCACGGTCTCCTAAATAAGTGCACAGGTAAGCTCTCAATCGTTGTTTATCATCTTTACCGGGACATATTCAGTCTCCATCGATCGGCCCGCAAAGGGTTTCATAATGCTAAGATCTCACCATATCTGAATAGTGTTGTGATCTGATACAATATTGTGTTTCCGCTTGTCTGGCGAACAGGCTAATTGAGAACGTGGTTCAAATACAGACAAGCAAATATACACTTTCATTGAGATGGATGGATGGATGGAAGGGAGGTTGTCTGAAGATGGCTGGATGCTCTGGTTATTCACCAGTGGTGAAAGGATACATAGATGAATGAGTGGGCAGAAGAGTTACAGGAGAGTGTGTCCAGAAGGATGAGTGAATGTGTACATGAATGAATGCTCCAAATGATGGACAAATGAGTGGAAGATTTTCTAGTGAATGGATACATGGATGGATGAGCGAATGGGATCGTCTCTAGAAGGACCGATGGATGGATGGATGAACAGATGAATACAGTGGATGATAGAAACATGGATAAATTAATGGGGGATGATTGGGTGAATGATGCATGGGCTGAACAGTGAACACCTCTTATGTCGGCCGCACTCGCTCGCTACGTAAAATTAATCCCCAACTTTTACGCCCCACCACTTTCAAATGTCACCAGCCACCACCGGTCTAGAAGCAAATAGGTCTATTGAAAAAGGACCCCAGAGGTCGTTCAACTTCTGAAACACGTCTGGGTCCAGCTTCCAGAGGCTGGAATCCCTGAAGTTGCGGGATTGAAAATCTGCCACCAGGTTTTCCCGTCCAGGGAGGTATTCCGCTGTGACTGAGACCTGATGGTCCAGGCAGTACTGCCAAAAGCCGGCAGCCAGGTCTGAGAGGGCCTTGGACCTTGTACCCCCTAAATGGTTGATGTAGCGAACCGCGGATATGCTGTCCATTTTTAGAAGGACAGACGATTGGATGGAATCTCTCATCCAACAGCGGACCGCAAAGGAGCCTGCCAAGAGTTCCAAACAGTTGATATGTAATCTCCGTTCTTCTGGAGACCACAATCCTCCTGTAGAGAAATCGCAGCACCTGGCACCCCAGCCTAGGGTGCTGGCGTCGGACTCTATTACCAGGTCTGGAGCCGAGCCAAAGATCGTCGACCGTTCCAGGCTTCCATGTGTTGCAGCCACCACTGAATCTCTTCCCGCGCCTCTTCGGAAAGAACCACTTTGTGGGAGTACGGGCACCCTCTGCCAAGTACACTGCTTTGAGGCACTGCAGGGCTCGATAGTGGAGGGGCCCCGGGAAGATGGCCTGAATGGAGGCCGAAAGAAGGCCCACCAGCCGGGCCACATCCCTGAGCGACACTTGTTGCTTGGATAAGGATTGTCGCAGCTCGTGTCGAATTTTCGATATCTTTCTGGCTGGAAGACTGAGAGTGGAGGATGTCGAGTCTACTACGAAGCCAAGAAACGTCAGCGACTGAGAGGGGGTGAGGATGGATTTCGCCTCGTTGATCACAAAGCCCAAGCTCTGGAGAAGATTTACTGCCATCTGAAGATGACGAAGAAGCTGATGAGGACACGCATCCATGAGAAGCAGGTCGTCCAAATAGACTATCATTCGAATCCCCCGAGATCTCAAACATTCCACTACAGGCTTGAGGACCTTGGTGAAGCACCAAGGGGCCGATGACAGGCCGAAGGGGAGGGAAGCGAACTCGAACGTTTGATGCCGCCAGATGAATTGGAGGAACCTCCGTTGAGGAGGGAAAATCGGGATCACTAAGTAAGCGTCTTTTAGGTCCAGACGCACCATCCAATCTAAAAGACGCAAGACATCCCTGAGGAGATGGATCCCTTCCATCTTGAAGTGGCGATATACCAGCCACTTGTTGAACTCACTGAGGTTGATCACGGGCGTTTGCCCCCATCCGTTTTGTCCACCAAGAAAATATTGCTGACAAAACCCCTGGGATGCAGGGTGGAGGGAACAATGGCTCCTTTCGCCAGGAGGGATGAGACCTCCGCATCTACTAGGACAGACTCCTGCTGGGAGAATTGGATGGGGCGGGGCTTGCACTGTTGGACAGGGATGCCCATGTACTCTATGTGGAAACCTTGGACTGTTTGTAGCACCCATGCGTCCCCTGTGATGGAAGTCCAGGTCTGGAAAAAATTCCCCAGCCTCCCCCTATTTTTAACTGGGAAGAAGGGAGTACACTCACCGACAATATTGGATTTTGCTGCTCCTCGATATCCTTTGCCTCTTCCTCGCCTGCCTCTCGCAGGGTAGAAATTGCCGAAGCGCGACTGGTCCTGATATTGGCCCTGTCTGGGGCCTTGTCCTCTCGAGGATGAATTGGAATGGCAGCCGGTCGAGCGGCTCCAACCTCGACCGGCCCCGCGTAAAACCCAGGGGACATCTTTTTGATGGACGTCTGCGCTTTGTCGAGAGAGGTAAACGTGTTAACGAATTTACCTAGCTCTTTTACAAAGGGCTCCCCAAACAGACCTCCCTGTGCTACCTCCGCCGCTTCAGAGTCGGCAAGATCCCCATGCTTGGGGTCCACTTTGATTAGGAGAGAGCGACGTCGCTCAGTGGAAAGGGCACAGTTAGCATTGCCCAAAAAATACGATGGCCCTTTGTGCCCACCCCGAAAGGGATTCTGGGGAACTCAGGGATCCTGATGTTTTGGCCTCTTCGGCCATGTCTAGAAGTTTTGTGAGGGGGCCTAAAACGTCCAAGAGTTTGTCCTGGCACGCTCGCCAGGACCTATCGATCCCTTTTTTAGGATCTCATAAATTTCTGGAGAAAAGTGGCCATACGGGCATCTATCTCCGGAGTGAGGGCAACTTTACCCTCCAGGGACGGTCTTGGGCATTCCGATCGAAGACAGTTCCGTGCCTCCTTCTCTAGGGGCTTCCTTATGCGCATTGCCACATAACTGGCAACTTTATCTGCTGGTGCCCAATCTGAAGAGCTGGGGTGTATAATCTCATCAGGGTCGAACATGTCTGAACTGTCCTGAGTGGGGCGGGATGGGAGCCAAGGTGGGCCGGGTTTGTCGTCAGCGTCCCCTGTGTCGTCGTTGGGCTGAACGTCATGGGGGGTCGGCAAACCGTCACCTGCGGGTGGCAATGATGGTTGGGTAGCCAAAAAGGCTTGTTTGAGCCTCTCAAAGGCACTGGGATCTACTCCAGTATCATGTGGTCGTTTGGCGGGAGGGGGAACAGGAGCTGCAGTCAGGGGAGGTCCTGAGGGCCCAGGTTGGGGTGCGGGAACAATGGGGAGGGCAGACAGCCGAGCCAAGGCTTGGTCTATTTTCTTAGATAGTCTCTCCTCCAAGGGAGTCATGGCTTCGCCCACCGCTCTGTAAATTGACGCATCTACAGCATCATAGAACTCATCGTCCCACGGGAGGTCAGCCAGGGTATTTTCCCCTCCCTGGGAATCATCCTCATAATCCCTGTCCATTTCCGAACAGTAATGAGGGAAGATGAGTGTAGATAGTGGGGTCTGGGAGACAGACCGGGTACCCTGACTGTAAAGGGCTATACCTTGTAGGGCTGGGTGTCAGCCGAGTGAAAATGCGAAGATCTCGCTGATTTTTAGGGTGCTAGACCCAGGGTACAACAGTCTGGTGCAACAACAATTTTTTATATATATATAGCAATAACACAGGCCTGGGCATGTACCCAATACTGGTTCAGAAACCAGAAAAATACGGACCCCAGAGGGCGTGAGAAGTTGCAAATACAGACTCTGCTGCTTGTTTTGAAAGTGGAAGTGTTTGGCAGCAGAGCGTAATGATAATACACCGATCGGCCGGTCCACACAGCACGATCGTAATACCAGAGGCGTCCTCCTCAGGCCTGGGCTCGTCGGGACTACGGCGCGCCATTTAATCCCCTCAGGGATTTGAAACGCGTGCCGCATCCCGCTGCCTCCCACGCCCCCTGGCGGCGGGAGGTCAGGACAAGCGCACCAGCAACAGCCGCGTAGGAGCGGAAACGCTCCCGCAGCTTTCACCACCAGAAGAAAAAACAATTGACGTTACTCTCAGACGCGCTGGCCCTTAAAAGATTAAGCAAACACAGCGGCCGCACGTCTGAGAACAGCTGAGGCAATTAACCTCGGAACTCGGGGAAAATAAAAAAGCTGACAGGAACAAGGCACGACGCGCGCTGGCCGGGAAACGATTAAGAAACACAGCGGCCGCGCGTCTGCCACACAATGAACAGCTGAGGTAATTAACTTCAAGGCACGAAGCGTTGGAGCTCGCTGAGCAAAGCGGCTCCGTGTCAGAACCAAATCAGAAACCAAGGGCAAACCTGCCTAAATAAACATCATCGTTGCATATAAAGCACAATAAATGAACTGGAAAGTAAATAAGGCAATCAACAATTACACAGACAATCCCACAGAGTAGGAAAAAAATCACTTATCTCGGCTGCGCAGCAGCGAAGAAAGAGGATGAAGGGCCAGTGAGGACAGACTATGTTGGAGTTGGAGAGCCCTGATTGGAGGCCTCGGACTGTTCCTAATTGGACGTTTCTCTTGACTACAATTTTTCCCAAGATTTCATGGGAAATGTAGTTTGTTGTTATGTTTTGGCTGCTGTGTAATAAAGTGAAGAGAGAAGGCATAATCCTCGCCTCCAGTCCTGACATAGAATTATCTTACTACTTCCACTGATAAGGTAACTGTCTTCTGCTTTGCGAGAACACACTTTCTGGGTCAAATATATATTCTAGGCTGTTTTCTCAAAACTGTACTGTAACAAACATTTATCAGAAATGTAAAGTTCCCATTGATACAAAATAATCAGTTCCCTAATACAATATATGCATCATGAGAAAGTATCAAAGTATTTTTAAAGAGATGAGGATCCTTCCTGTTTCTCACATAGATAGGCAATGATGTGCAGAAGAAAATAGGATTTCATGCTCCTTTAATGATATCTCTGACACAGTACTTTAACAAATAGAGTTTGTTTCAGCTACTGGATTGGTAAGAATGTCTTCTCTGTATTCAGTTCAGACTTCAGTCACTTCCAAATATTTTAACAGTCTCCAAGTTTTTTCAAGAGTTCTCGCTACAAGGTCTTCGCCACAGCAACAATGTATCACAGTTGCTTAATAAGGTTGCTCTGCATAATGAGGAACTTATACTCGATAACTTAAAAATGGCTGCCGGCATTTACAAACATTGTGAGAGTTCTGTGGCTTCATGGGAAATGTACTTTCCAGGATTCTACTCTGTGTCTCACATAGTGCATCTCCTACAAATCAGCAAAGCCTTTCTTCAAATGGTGCCCACAGGCCGCATGCACAAGCATTTCCTTCATCAGATTGCATGCACAATGTGACCATTCGTTTTATTGTGCTCACATACCTGCTGTGCCCTTAAGTGCAGGTCAGAGATCATCGCAATTGTTTTGTATGTTTCCCAGTCCCACCAGTCAGGGTTTGAACATATTGTCAACTAGCATTGTTGAGTAAAACAGAGGAATTCTGCAATGAGCACTTGAGCAGTACATGATGGTTGACTTTGTCCACCCAAATTAAATGTCAGGCGTAATGCATCTGAGAGAGATTGTGATGTCATCTGCTCACGTAACAGAAGAAGGAGTATGGACTGAAAGTAACTTGACCTGGATATAGATGTGTCTGGCCCTCTCAGATTATTGACTGGCTGCAGGTTTGGAGTTTGTTTGAAGTGACTGAATTGCTGATCAGTACGAGTCCATTGTATACCTGCTTTGAATGTGTGATGTGTGTGCGATGAAAAAGATAAGATGGTGTTAAAGTTCTTTGATGAGAAAAACTGAATGGAGTTTTAGTTGTTGGTACTTCCGGTCAGCCTCTGCTGATAAGCATTTGCCTTCATCCTTTCAAATCTTTTTTTCCCTTGCACAGGTTACTGGGCCTGCTAATATGTTTCTGGGCTGTACCTTCTATTTTTTCTTGGGAGAACCATTTGCATTCTAAATTGTTTTCTAATCCTAGTTGTCACTTCCCAAGATTTGGATGTTGGGAAGTTGCGCCCCCCCCCCTTACCTCCAGCAATGAGTGACCTCTCTCATAGAGGAGAAGGCAAGGTTTCCTTTTTATTTCTATACTAAGGTTTACTGAGGTAAGCCTCACCTGGTACATTTAGTCCTGTTATAGCTACGTCTCTTATTCCTAAGTCAGATTGCAGTTGCTGCATGCTATTTTCCACATTTTTTAACCCAGTCTGATTGTGGCTTCTACTATCTGTGGCAGAAGACAGAATCCAGTGCTATGCACTTTCACAGACTTCCTCTACACCAAAACTTGTGGTAAGTGGCATGACTGATCTCCTCTTTTTAACTTATTGCATTTATTTATTTGACAGTTTTATATATTGAGCATAAGACCTAGTGGTTGGCAGAGAGCTCTACATAGAAACAGTTTAACAAAGGCAATTGAAAACATCCACTACAGCTGCAAAGGCCAAACATCATAGGAAAATAAAAAAGACTTGAAAAATCATATAGTTTACAATGGTAAAGAATGAAGCATATTCACAAGGATCAATGATGGTTACAAAAATACAAGCAGCAGCAACCATGGAGAGAAAATCAGTACTGGCAGGTGGGTGATAGGTGGAAATTTTGTTGAAACACATGTGTCTTCAACTCTCTTTTAAATATTTCCGGGATTGTCCTCTTGGTCAGTGGAACAGAGTTCCACACTCTTGGAACACTCACAGAGAAAAATTGCTTTAGTGTGTCAGTCTTTTAAATGATGGATTTTCAAGAAGAAAGGTATGAGGGCTCCAAGGTGGTCCTGAATTCCTGTGATGACTCGTTTCCTGGAAAGAAAGTAACATTGACTTCATGTGAGGGTGAGCTTTGGGGAAATATGGTTTAAAGCTTGGCCTCAGAGACTCACTGCATGGTCCCAGGTGATACAGAGAGGCTATGGAGAGTCAAAGAAACTCTGGCAAGCTGAGTGCCCAAAGGAAGAATGACTGATAAATACTGTGAGCTCAACTTGAGGTTACAGAGGCAGCAGCATGTCAGAACATCATACAAGAAGAATGGGAGACAAACAATAATGCCACCAAGGCAGCTTGTCGTGGTCCCCAGGACTCTACAGATGGAAGGGAAAAACATCAATTGGGTACTTTTACCATGCAGTAATTTCAATGCATTGCATGTTGTAATGCAAGTCTTTACAGCACAGTTTTTTACAACACAAGGCATTACTACACAGGAGAGAGATGCTATGGGCTAAGGGTGCCAGGGTAGGGAATATTTCAAATTTGGATATAAAATGTTTATGTTTAGAATGGTAGTTTTTGTAAATAAAAAAACAATGGGAACTTTAACGGGTATATTTATGTAGCTTCTTTGGTTATTTTTTAACAACATTTATGACTTTTTTATAGTTTACAATTACATTTCTTATATTGAATACACAGGTCTGAAATTCAATAATATCTTTTAAAATGTACCTTTTTAATATATTAAAATGTAAATTAAAGCAACACACTTTCAAAAAAACATTCAGCAAAATTAACAAAAACATATTGTTTTATTTAAAGAAATAATTTATTGATCTAAAAACATAAAATTATTTTGTTAAATAAAAAAAAATTTAAAAACTAAATTCACTTTAAATAACTTTCTAAAATAATCCTTATATCACTTTCCAAACTTTCTCATTAATTCTATGGGAAAAATGTATTTTTACCACAGCCATTTTTTCTGCAATTACATTTACTCTTTAGGTGGTGAAGCGCTGCAGTCAAAGTCAGATGGATGTTGCTGCACAGTTCAGGTAGGAACTTTAAAACCTTTATTACAACACACTATTGGGGTTTCTTTACTATAGGGAAATTATAGGGGAGGTTTGTTAAGTTTAATTAAATAGTTTTTTCTATGTTTTGTTTGCATTTTAAAACTTTTTTCCCCTATTCAGGTTGCCATCAAATGTGTTTTACAGATTCATATTTTTTTCTGTTTGGAGCCTTTTTAATTTTACATTTTTATTTTTAATTTACAAAGTAGTAGACTGCGATTTTACTTATGGCCTACTTCATTATTTATTTTTTGAGTTCAAACAGTAATTTTGATTTTTATGGCCATTGGCAAAGTTTGTCTTGGAGTTAGCTCTCAATTTAATCTTTAAAAAACCTCCAATGAGCCCCAGGTTCAGTATCCCTGTCCTTACAGTAAAGGTGCCCTTCATGTTTTAACAATTTATTACCTCTTTTAGATAAAAGAAAGTAGCCATGGGCATGCTCTCCATTTTATTCTGGAATGTTAGAACTAAAGTATCGGAAGAAAAAGAAAATAATTACTACAAATGTTAATTTGTAATGATTTTTACAGAGTATGGTTTCTACTTTGCTCTCATGTCCTTCTTACCTTCCTGTTTGTAATTGAGATGACGTCAACTGGTTAGATATTTTCTTTTGGAGCTCACATTTGTTAAAAAGGGTGAAATTATGAACTTTTATTGGTTTAAAAAGTTTTACTTTAAGGGATCTTTTTTGCACGTTGCACCTAAAAGTGAACATTTTGATTAGGTAACTGTTTGAAAAAAGAAAGTTATTTTGTAAGAAGTTAGTTGATGGTTTGTTACTTATAACTTCACTTTTAGTCAAAAATTATTCATTCTTATGGCTTTATTACAATGCAAAGCGGACGCTGTATCGGTATGGGAACCGCCCGACCATGGGTCGGTGGTTCCCCATACCTTATTATGATGCGACCGGTCGCACACTCCCATTTCCCTATGGGAGCTTGTGCTGCGGCTGTAAACCGGCTGAAGCACAAGCTCCCATAGAGAAAAGGGAGCCTGTGTAAATCCCTGCCCCACATGGTAGGCACCTCATGGTGCCAGCGACATGGTGCAGGGATTTACAGGGGGGCACCATAGGTGGCCCCCAGGTCCCCAACTAGAGCCTGCGGAGACATGGGGGCCCCGCTAGGGGCCCCCAAAGACGCTTTCCGACAGGCTTTTCATGTCAGAAAGCCCGACATGAAAAGCCTGTCGGAAACCGACATCCTTATCCCCGCGGCGTAAATGCCGTACATAGGGGATTATGAGCGGCTTCCGACTGGCCGACGGAAGCCAGTCGGTCTGACCGGCCGGTTTCAAATCCGGCAGCCTTTATCATAATAATGCTGTCGGATTTGAACCCTATGCTGTGAGTCGGAAACCCTTCGACTTGTGGTCGGAGGCTTTCCTACTCACATCGCAATGAGGCCCTTAATGTTTTAACTTTTTCATGCAATCAGAATGTTGTATTAATTTAATTTCTCGTTTCTAAAACTTTGAAAAATTCTTCCAGATTACTTTCAGTAATCTGAAAGGAAATATATTTATACATTTTTATAAATATTTTTAACAATTTTTAAATATTGATAAAGTTTTTTAGCATATTTTGGGACACATTTGGGAGCAGTCACAACCCCAGCAATTACCTAAATCTGTGATAATTCAGTGTATTTCACAGTCCTTTAAATGTGTCTGCTCCAGAGACTTTGGCATATTTCTATGCGTGCACTGCATGTGCTTAAGGGGAGAAACATCAGTGGGACAATAACATTCTCAGGGGCCGATTACGATGAGTGTCGGAAAGCCTCTGCCCTCAGGTCGTAGGCTTTCCGACACTCATTATCAGTTTCAATTCTGACCGGCTGATTATGATATAGCCGGTCGGAGTTGAAACCGGCCGGTCATTCCGGCTGGCTTCCGACGGGCTCAAGGAGCCTGTCAGCCAGTCGGAACCGGCCCGTAATCCAAATGGATGGCGGTTTACACCGTCCGGATTACAATGCATGGTTTACGGCAGGGTTTCCATGCCGTCCTTTCCGACATGGAAACCCTGTCGGAAAGTGTGTTTGGGGGCCACTAGCAGGGCCCCCTTTCCCTTGCGGCCTCTGGTTGGGTGCTGAGGGTGCACCTATGGTGCCCCCCCTGTTAATTCAACCTCACATTTACCTATTTAGGCGGTCGGGACATCGCCCGACATCGTAATAGGCCCCTCAGTGTGGGAGGGCCAAAATGTCTACACTCAAATGGACCAACAAAGTGATTACATCCCTGCTACACTGTCCTAACAGAGATCTATGAATGGGGCAACACTTTGGAGAGGGGCTTAAGAAATTTGGTACTATAAATTACACTTTTCAGAATATCCCCGGCGATAACTTCATGTCGATCCACCTGAATTGGTAGAAATTCACTACGTTTGCTCCTGGTTTGTTTATTTTGTTTTAGTAGCACTTTTTATCTTTTATTACATTAACTGTTTTAATAGGCCCACTATTAATTTCGCTGTTGTCTTTTGGATGTTGTACAAACGCACTCTATCGCCTCTTTTAACATTTTTGAAGTTCCTTGCCCCATTCCTCGCCATCTGGCAGGGTCAGTTTTCTGCCCAGTGTTGCACCTGATGGTCCGGTCTTTCTGATCCCGATCGAAAATGTGCAGAAACCTTGATGCCTATTTAATCAGAACAGCTGTGCGACCACATTGCGGGCACACACAGCAAGGGTGCTGAGAGCATATCAAAAGCATGCCCGCCTGTGCCAGTCTGCATCCAAACACAACTGAAGGCCAGAAATGCTGCCAGTCAGTTACACAAAATATTATGTCATCATCTTCAATCTCAATCTGGCGTCTCTGGTATTTCATGCAACAATTCGTCATCAGTGAGTGAATGTGAATGTAGGTCTCTCACCATTCATTGTACCAATCTAAAATGTGATGATCATGCTGCTAATTATGATATAGAGGATGAAAATCAAGGTTTAAAAAGTGTGACCTTTAGTCAGCCGCGGCCCTTGCAGTAAGAGCGGTGGGGCCGGGTGAGGGGGTTTTCAATGGACGATGGCGAGGGAAAATTAATTATTTATTTAATGTTCCCTCATCATCATCCGTCGAAATCCCTCCTCACCTGGCCCCACCGCTCTTACCTGCACGGGCCGCAGCTGCCTTTAGTTTTCAGTGATATCAGTTACACTTCTGGGATTTTGCAGCCCAAGGCAAACTGATTGTTTTTTTTGTTTTTTTTGCTTGAAGTCTGTTGATTACCACTTTTGATTTTAAACTGGTAATAAGCACGCTCAGTCATTCAGGTATTAATGTGAACGCCTGATTGCCATTAGGGAAAACTTTTCACAACACTTCCATGTTTGCACCTTTTCAAAGAGAAATAGTGTATAAGTTCACTCTATAACCCCATTTGATGTCAAAAACTATATTAATATAGCTCTAGTTAGAACAAGGTCTTTGCAAAAGCAAGCTTTTGAAATCGCGGATATTATCAAGGTACAATGTTCAGGTCAGAGGTGCCGTGCCAAGTTCAACACCACCCCTGTTATATTTTAGTTGTCCTTAAATTTTATTTCCCACCCCCCAGAGTTAGCTACACTAGAAACAGTACATGCACAACCCACCAATAGGAGAACATCCCACTAGAGACCGATAGCGTGCAAAACATCAAGCTTTAATAATTGATGGGACGCGAATCACCTCATCACTCACAGATCCTGAGCCAATTAGGCTGCAACACTATAAATTGTATCATGTGTGTGTAATGACTATATTCAAGTGATGTGATGCACTGTACCACATAATGTACATCTGCTATGTTCAGTGTTGAAACAATGAAAACAATAAAAAGATTAAAACAAAAAATCAAGGTACAACGTTCAGGTAATGTATGTTACTGAAAAATGGCTCAAAACAGGTATGGATTTTTGGGGAAATGAAGCCACCCTGCCTTCTTTTCGATATATTCAGTCAACAGACCTGGATCAAAATGAGGCAGAGGCGTTGCTACTTTTAATTCTTATGCAGAGTTCTTCTCCAACCCTTCTGCTCTGATGCTGCCTGATTTTGAGATGCTGCTTATTAGATTTAATTCAAAATTGGGCACGCTTATAAATTGTGTTCCTTATTGCGTCCCCTATCCATCTGCTCCTTTTCTTTGCGTCTTTTCTGACTATCTCTGAATTTACCACTCCTTATGCTTTTCCGTTAATTTTTGGTGATTTAATTGCATCAGGATGTAATGATTCGTCAATGATACTTTTTACTGAACTTCTGACTTCATGTGCTCCTTAACCATTTGTCAAAGGTGCTGCTCATTGTGCAGATCACACCTTGGCCTCAATGGCCTGTGTCTCTTCCTCTATTTATAATTTGAAGATCCTGCCTATGGCACTGTCTGATCATTTTTTTAAATTACAGACCAGATGAAATCCTAACAAAGCCGAACCGCAACTGGGCCTGTGTCTTTACGGATACTGTTGTCCCACAGTTTTTACTGGCACTATTGTGGATGGAATTGTCTGGTGAGTGACCCGTTAGTTAAATCAACATATAGGGCCTCATTACGATGTCGGTCGGAAAGCATTCCGACCAACTCGGTGTCGGAATGGTTTCCGACCTAATCGGATTCGGGGAGTCCGACCGCCCGATTACGATGTTTCCAAACACCATTCGGTCGGACTCCCATTGACTTCAATGGGAGCCTGTGTTCCGACCGACAACACAGGCTCCCATTGAAGAAAGGGGTGGTTCCGGAAAACCGTGCAACCTGTGGCGGGCCTTTTTGGTGAGTTATTTGCATCTGGATGCAATGACTCGTCGATAATACTTTTTACTGAATTAATGACTTCATGTGCTTTTAACAATTTGTCAAATGTGCTGCTCACTGTGCAGATCACACCTTGGCCTCAATGGTCTGCTTCCCTACCTCTATTTATAATTTGCAGAGCCTGCCTATGGCACTGTCTGATCATTTTTTTACTTACAGACCAGATGAATCTGATACTTTATTGGCAATCCTCTGAACTCCTAACAAAGCCGAACAGCAACTGGGCCTGTGTCTTTACGGATACTGTTGTCCCACAGTTTTTACTTGCACTATTGTGGATGGAAGGTTCCGGTGAGTGACCCGTTAGTTAAATAAAACATATAGGGGCCGATTCCGATCTCGGCCGGTAGGGCTCCGAATCGGATTCGGCTTTACCGGATCCGATTCGGAGCCCTGTTTCCCGACCGATCCGTACGCGCGTCCGGACGAGCGAGTACGATGCGAAATCGCCGACCGACTCGTCCGGGCATCCCGACCGCTCCGACCGACTCGTTCCCGGCTCGAACCGCACCGACCGACTCGCTCGGACTCGACTCGCACCGCGCAATGGAGACGTTTCCCGGCCGGGTGAGTACGATGCGCGCCGCGAGCAGTCCGACCGAGCCGCGCACTCCGGCTCGAAAGAGCTGTTGGAGCCGTACTTTGGGGGTCCGTGTCGGACCCCCTGTACGCGTAGCCGCGCGAGTCGCACACAGGGGGACCCATGGGTCCCCCCTACCTGTGCGTGTACGGCGCGAATCGCTTGCCGCGTACCCGCTGTAGGGGCGCACTTGTCCGACTCTCGCACCCATTGAGTCAATGGGAGCCCGCGTACGCGTTGCACGACCGGCTCCCATTGACTTCAATGGGAGTCCGACCGACTCGGGTCCGATGGCATACGTGCGCATCGTACTCGTTCGGTCGGACTGCACGGGTCCGATTCGGTCGGAAATCTCTCCGGGTCCGGCTCGGTCGGAGAAATTTCCGGCCCGAATCGGAATCGACCCCATAGTGTACTATGACTACTAACGTTCTTGACTCTATAGTACCACCTAAACCCAGTTGTGATGCTATAAAAAAGAAACACAAATCTGCTTCTGGGTGTAACCACAAATGCAGAGCCTTTAAGAAAACTTTGAAAGCCTATGAAAGGGCCGAAATCCTTTCCTATGAAGTTCTCAAACGTACTGAATTTAGGTAAACTCTTAGGACAGTACAAAAACATGATTAAATCAGCAAAAATCTACTTTTTCTGAAACAGGATATTAAATGCAGTGAATAACCTATAAGAGCTGTTCAGAGTAATTAATGAACTCACAAAGATATCTTCACCTACACCTTTCCCCTGCTCCTTAGGGAAAGGACTGAGTGAGTTCTTTATTCCCCAAATTAATAATATTAAAATTAACAGGTCTTGATCCTTTAAAACCTATCCACTGCCTTCAAGACCATTGACCACTATTCGTAGCAACTGAGGAAGATTGTCATTATAAGCACTGTCTTTAAATGGTCTTCCTCGTTTCTTGAAGGCAGATCCCAACAAGTACAACTGAGACAGTAGCCATCCCAGCCCAGTCGTCTCAGGTGTGGAGTCCCTCTAGGCTCCTCCGTCTCTCCCTACCTGTTCAATATTTACATGGTCCATCTTGCTGCTTTACTTCATTCTTTTGGTTTTCACCTCTACACATGCTTGTAACTCTCAGCTCATTGTTAAACTGAGTACTTCACCTTCTAAATCTCTGTCTATACCAAATTGTCTGCTGTTAGTTCATGGATGGGCCATCGCTCGCTCAGAATGAAGGTTGACAAAATGGAAGTTTTTTATGGTGGGTCCTGGAATCCCATTCTTCTTCACTCCCTGTGACCAGATAGCTGTGGCCCCTGTCCACCTACCTCTAAAGTGGTAAAAAGCTTGGGGATTACATTTGATGCCACCAGTCAAATGAATGAGCCTTGCTCGTTCTACCTTTGTTAGCTCAGACCGATTCTGCCCTTTGGCTTCCCATTCAGAAACACATAGGGGCCGATTCCGATCTCGGCCGGTAGGGCTCCGAATCGGATTCGGCTTTACCGGATCCGATTCGGAGCCCTGTTTCCCGACCGATTCGTACGTGCGTCCGGGCGAGCGAGTACGATGCGAAAACTCCGACCGACTCGTTCGCGAGACCCAACCGCACCGACCGACTCGTACGCGAAAGCCGACCGCTCCGAACGACTCGCTCGGACACGCCTCGCACCGCGCAATGGAGACGTTCCCCGGCCGGGCAAGTACGATGCGCGCCGCGAGCAGTCTGACCGACTCGCGCCGTCCGGCTCGAAGGAGCAGTCGGAGCCGTACTTTGGGGGTCCGTGTCGGACCCCCCTGTACGCGTAGCCGCGCGAGTCGCACACAGGGGGGACCCATGGGTCCCCCCTACCTGTGCGTGTACGGCACGAGTTGCTTCGCCGCGTACACGCTGTAGGGGGCGCCCTTGTTCGCCTCGCACCCATTGAGTCAATGGGAGCCCGCGTATGCGTTGTACGACAGGCTCCCATTGACTTCAATGGGAGTCCGATCGACTCGAGTCCGATGGCATACGTGCGCATCGTACTCGTTCGGTCGGGCTGCTAGGGTCCGATTCGGTCGGAAATCTCTCCGAGTCCGGCTCGGTCGGAGAGATTTCCGGCCCGAATCGGAATCGGCCCCATAATCTTTAAAATGCTCTGTATTGTGCACCAAGCTTTCTACTGGACTTCTGCACCTAGGAAAGGTGCCTAGCCGTAGCCAGAGATTAGTAGCCACCAAGGATCATGGCCACCATGTTGGCCCCTTGCCCCTATCCCCCTTATGTCCCCCATTTGCTGTTTCTCACCAGATGGCGCTCAGGGGTTTCCTGGGGAGGAGGAGGGTTGAAAACGATTTGCAGTTTCAATGCTTCTGGGAGGTGCACAGGCAAGATTCTGTGCTTTTACTGGTGAAGTTGATCACAAGTTACATCCTCTCTTTGTTTTTTATTGCCATTCCATGTCGTCTGCTACGTCTGTAGAGTGTGCACTGGCTTCTTCATTCATTGTTGGCAATCCTTCGTTGGATCTGGAGTGTGCCGAGAAACAAAAAGGATTTACGCTCTTAATACAGCTCTTAAGGTAAATATATTAGCCTGTTTGCCCTCTTTTCCAGCTTCTCTTCAGGTGAGGCTCCAAAGAAAGAATGAAGTAGCCTTTAACTGATCAGTCAGCTGAACAGCTTAGCTCCGCACTGCCCCACCCTAATCAGGGAGGTGGAGCAGACTTGGCTAGAGGGAGGTGAGTCTGTACCCACAAATCGCAATGAGGACAACCCTTGCACAGCCAACACCCTCTTGAAAGGCCCAGAGCTGCTTACTTCCTAGCTTAGGTCAGGAAGTCAGCGGGGAGATATGGGGTTTCCACCTCAGGGGGGGTGCAAGTCAATGTGGAGGTCAATGGCACACAATCGCTGGGGCTCTCCGGCACAGCTCTTCAAGGGAACGCCCCTTACCAGCAGGCAGCAGTCATTGTAGCCCCAGCATTCAACTTAGTCGTCCTAGAACAGACAGTCACAGTCGGGGGTATAGGAGCGCATACAAATCCACTCTCAGTAGCACATAATGGGGAGAGCACTGTACAAGCGCCATACCAAGCCCAGCAGCACAGGCTTCGGGGATCTCCCAGTGTGAGGTGCCTACCATGGGGCAGACGCAAGGGGCTGGAGTGTCACCCTCTTCCCAGACAGCTCTCACCTGACTACATCTGAAACCCTGAATAGGGAGCTATGTGCCCCACAGGCCACAGCTAGTCAGCCCACTACACAATTCTCCACCTTACTTATGCGGGCCATCATGGGTTGCTTGCCAGTAGTGACATTCTCCACTGGGCCTTCAGCTCAGCAAGCTTGCACTACTATATATTTTCAGTGGTTTACCAATCCTGTCATCAACAGTGTCCTTGACATGGCATGTACCCATGGAAGTCAGAGAAAGAATCTGGAAAGGGGAATTCTGTGATGTGTTCTCCTTGATAAACTCTGGAGTAATTGAGGAAAACAGCAGAGTGGGAAAAGATGGGGAGGTAAAAGCAAAGAAGGTTTGTATCAACAAGACAATTGGTAATTGGGTTTCGGGTTTCACCACATATGCATCAGTCCTCGGCGAGAAAAATCCGGCGTTAGCGCCTCAGCTTTTCTCCTACCTCTCCATGATTCACAATGTAGTGACTGATTTCCATGGAAATGCATGGCTATTGTCTGACACTAAATTTTGAAAAACAATGGTGGAGATAGAGGAGAAGGAAGAGGACTCGTACTCCAAACTATTTGTAAATAACCAAAACGAGTCCCTCCTGGGAGAGAAGAAAAGAAAGGAAAAACAACCTTGTTGTGGGAAGGAAAAGGTTTTACTTTTAAGTAACCCTTACCCATAATGGTTACCCCTTCGTGGCATGCTTCATCATAGGGTTCATCCCTAACATGCTACGGAAAGGGGCGTGCTACGACCAACGGATACGCAGGAGCACTAACAGTATGATGTTCCTATACACCTATGCTGGTTGTAATGATATTGGAGTGGGTTTTATTGTGCATAAAAAGAGGTTTAAAAATATCTGACTAGTGGGAAAAAGGTTAGTTTATTCACTCCCCTAGTCGATATGGTTAAAATACGGGGATGTTGAGAAACTCCTAGGGTCTATGACCCACCGGTTCTCTGGTCAACTAGTTTCAAGCCCTACCCCAAGGCTTTTCTCCAGAGCCATGGACAAACGGGTTTTCCTCAGTGAGGGAGTAGCCTTGATGAAGGTCTGACTACAGGAGACCCTCCTTCCTCGATTTGGACTCATGAGGCCTGACTAGGGTCTATATCTAAGAAATTTAAAAAAAATAAGAACAGACCAATTAGGTGCTGTATACATTTATCTTTATTTTCACTATATTCAGTATCAGTTGACTATAGGAGTGGTAACAGGGAGTAACCCCCTTAGGTCCTGAAAAAACGCCTTGGGGTGCCTATGTTGCAGGAAATTATTGTTTATGTGCGATATGGCTATTTGTTACTTCTATGTGAGCTGCAGAAGTAGCAAATCGTCATTATTTAATGATTGTTTATGTGCAGGAAGGGACACTTTCCGGTACATAAACAATCATTAATGGCTTTTTGCTCTATTTATGTGTGCTGCAATGCAGCACGCATAGAAAAAGCAAAAACGAGGAGAAATAAAAGCATTTCTCCTCGTGCGCCACTCTAACGCCTGCTCTTTCATGTCGTTTTTTTTGGTGCTGCCACAGCTTTACACCTTTGTAAATCTGGGGCAGTGTCAAAATGCAATGGGTGTTGCGGTGGAACGCCCACAGCAAAACCCACTGCATGCCCCTTTGCCGCAGAGGACTGCAGCGGAAAGGGGCATATTTACAAAGTGGCGTTAAGCCAAGCTAAGTGGCTTAGCGCCACCTTGTAAATATTGAAAATGGTGCTACGCCACCGGAGTGTCAAAAAAGGTCACGCTGCGGTGGTGATTTGGGCTTGTAAATATGCCCCTCATTGTTTTAAATTCTCCTCCTGTTTCTCGTGATACCATGCATTCATCCTATCAGCACAGGGAAGCCCAAGAGTGTGATTAACGCTTTACAGAACCAATTTAACAAAACATCACCTAACAAATTAAGCATAGAGCTAGCCGACAGCATATAACCTTTCGTTTAAAATTGTTACTTAATGTGTGTGTTGATTTTAAAGTTTTATTCAGTGGATTATAGTTATGGCTCCCAGTTATCTGTTTTTACTGATTTTTACAGATAAATACAGACAGAGAACAATGTGAAAACACTGAAAATTGTGCTTTTATGAGAGACTCTCTGTGCTGTCTTTCATGAATTCCAAGCAACAACTGAGCAGATAAACAGCATGGGGAGTTGAAAAACAGGATGCGGTTAGGGCCGTACTGGCCATAACGGGCACCGGGCGTTTCCCCGGTGGGCCGCTAGGGTGGGGGTAGGTTTTGGGCCCCTGGGGGGCCGTTTTTGTTACCGGGGGTCGGCAATATCGGCCCCCTGTAACAAAATCGGCCGAAGCTCGGCCCTCGCAAACTGCTCGGCTGCACTCCCCCTCACCCCAGGGGGGCCGGCTGAGCAGTTTGCCAGGGCCGGTTTCTGTTCCCAGTCCAGCCCTGGATGCGGTTCCTTAAATACAGGCATATGTTAACATATATTTGTGGTCTAATGCTAATATGTACCTGTGAGTGTAGTGTTTTGTTATATGTGGCTGCTTCATTTGCCAAAATACGACTGGCATCCACGTATGAGTGCACGTCCAAGAGTTAAATAAATGTGAACATTTACCATTTTACAACTCCATTCATACTCAAAACACAAAATAAATATGGATAAATACCAATAAGATGGCCAAAAAATAAATATGGATAAATACAGGTGGAAATGTTAAAAAAGAAATACCATAAAACCGGGAGCTCTAATTATAGTCTATTGGCTCACTTACAATTATTATTGTATTAAATTGTTTATTTAAAGAATTTAAAAAATAACACTGAGAAGAAACAAAAAACAACACACACCTACAGAATCCATTCCCAACTGACTAGCAGGGCAACAACCCTGATAATAGCTAATAGCATGACGTAAAGCTTTTTAAATAACATCTCTAGTAGCAGTGGCTGGTATCAAAATTATTTACTGAATGTTTCACTCAGCAAGGAAAAAAAATATTTGAATTTCTGTACCTTTTTAGTAAAAAGACGCAATACGATCAGGGCAGCTTAGTTTTCAGTCGTTAGCAATTGGATCTACAGAAAAGAACATTCTGGCGCATTACCGCTGTCGCCCTTGTCGCTGCTGAGTGCCACAAGTTCATTGGAAGAGCATCCCTGTGGAAACATCTCATTGATAGGTAGATGCGCGGCAGCATCCTCGCCCCATTGGTCCTTGCGTTTAACAGCTGAGCTCTATAAATGGATCAGTAGAGAGACAGACGACCGATCCAACACGGAGCTTGCTTAGAAACCTTGAAAAGGCGTGCTGCGGGAGTGTGTGCATTATCTGCCTTTCATTGTCGTTTTATCCCTCGATAGTTTTGTATATGTTTGCTTTTCTTTATTTACCAGACGTTTAATGGCAACCTTTGACTGACGAGAAGACGGATCCGGGTACAGCAATTAAATAAGCAAGCTGTAAAAGGCTACAGCACGTACCTAAGACTTTGGCAACAAGAGCAGGCCAGCTGGTAAAATAGCTCATTGGGTTAGTGCTCCTACTGCAGAGTTCTATAAGTATCCTATAGGTCACAGATTTTTATCCATCGATTTTGTCTTTCACATTTTCATTAATAAATTGAGTACCATTGAGTAGGATGATAGTATAGGCAAGGTTTCCTATCTTTTGCAATAACCACTCCCATTCCGCCCCCCAAACGTGGACAGCAAATAAGGATTCGAATACAAAAGTGGGCCCATATTCCTGGCCCATTGTACAAGTGTATTCTTATTCTTATAGACAGGGGCGTAGCTTTGGGCGGGGGTTGAGGGGGGGGGGGGGGCAGGGGTTTGTGGTGTTACACCCCCTAATAAATGTATTTTCAGTAAATAGTTGGGTACAGGTGCTTTTAGTCCGGTATGGTAAGACGTCTGTCGGATTTTACCAGGAAATAATACTTAAACACTGGCGAAAACACTGGCGAAAACGCGGACACACTCTTTGCGTTGAAAGTCTTGAGAAATGTTGGTTATTTTACAAAATATTGTGTTTTCTCTCACACAGTACCTATCCAATCCGCAGTCGTCTCCCTTTCTACTGCTCTTTTAGCCTCTCTCATGTGCCCTGCTTGTCGCATAATGTATATTAACATGATATGCCAGTGGGATTGTTGGAAAATCTGAAGCTCACCACCCCCCCACCCCCCAATCTTACTGGCCAAGTCACGCCCCTGCTAATGGATATATTTATGACTGAGTGCCACATGTCGATGTTTGTTTACATAATCCCGGTTGCTGCAAGGTATAGACAGAATAACTGAAAATCCCACAGCTCCACAGGAACAGGTGCGTCAATATACATACACTCATTCTCAGGAAAACACAGCGGGCCTACTCACAGAGGCATATTGGAGTATGTAAGGTAGTAGTACTCCTTATGTACTCTTTTAGCTACTTGGCCATAACATCTAAAGTGGAGATATTCAGGGCATATTCATATACAATTAGTACAAATAGAAAGGACTGTTCCCTCTTTGCTCTTTTACTAATAGTGAGTCAGAGGTTTCAGGGCTGATTGAAAAAGGCAAGCAAGAATACTCATGTAGTATTACTTCCCATACTCATAAAAGCTTTTATTAGAGGCGACCACCTCATTCTAGGTCATTATGAACACTGTCTCCATTTCTGAGCTTTCCACCTATAAAGAAATAGATTGATTTGAGTTAGTTTAACTAGTTCAATGGAGGCAAAAGAAGACAACACACAGAATGCATCTGACCATGATACAAAATTCCAGGACTGGAATCAGTATTTGTGGTGACCTGAGGGAGGTGGCCACCCTAGCTTTTGTGAATCTGCCCCATGAACACTCGGCACCTTGCATACTGCCATCTCTGGCTCACATTCATACAGGTGGGATAATGTTGCTGATTTCTCTCATCACCACAATCTTGTGTGCATTACTCCTTGACTGGCTATGTAGGAATCTGCAGGTCCAAGATCCTGTGTCTCCTCTCTCTCCTCTACATCTTGCGCCTGTTGACGATGCGCTGTGGGCAGTGTCATTTCTCTCTACCATCCTCTACCTCTCTGTCTCTCCATCACCTATCTTTCTACCTCATGTATTTCTCTATTTACATGACCTACCTTCTTCTAACTCACACCTCCGCCTCCCCCTCTGTACCTACCTTGACATTGCTAAGTACCTATCCCCTCTCTTTCTTCCCTCTCTCTACCTTGTCTCCTCTTGCCTTCAATTACACCTCATTCTACCCCACTTATCTCTCTACATCGCTCTCAGGCCTGAACTACCTCTACCCTTCTTTGTGCCTACCTTCACACCTATACCTTCCTTTCACTCTATGTTGTTGTTTCTCTTCCTCACCCCTCTGTCTGTACCTCACTGGTCTGTTTCCATTTCACCTGCCTGCCGCTATTAGCCATCTATCTCTCTTCACTCAACCACTCATCTCTGTCTTTACTTCATTTCTCTACATATCTTGATACCTCACTTCTCTCTCTTTTCTTCACTCCTTGCGCTGCCTTACCACTCACTACCTCTACTCCCAACTCCGTCTTTTTAGCTCTTCTTCCTCTCTCTCACTAACTTACCCCACTCTCGCTACCTCTGTGGCTGTACCTCTACAACTTTTTCTATCTATCATTACATACCCTCTCTATATATAACTTTGTCTTTCTTATCTCTCTGTACATTCTCTATTTCAACTCACCCTCTCTGTCACTTCTCTATAGATATATTTACATCACCTGTCTGTCTCTACCTCATTCACTCTAGGGTGACCAGATTTTGAAAACCAAAAGCTGGGGCATTCCACAAGCATAGAAGTAGGACTACAGGTTTGCATAAACCAAGGGACACACAGTGACATAACTAACAATTCTCACTAACAGAAAACACAGAGAATGGGGCACTGAGAGTAACTTAATGTAACCGTGAGAAAAAGTATCACCAGTGTCAATTCAATAGCATTATCCTAATGATTGTTAATTAATGCTGCAGTGAAACACTTGAAAGTTGCCTTCTTGTTTGTTCAGCAGGGCCTCTCTCAAACTGAGGACATGAGCTAAATGTATTGAATTTTGCTGGGACAGACGAAGAAACACCAGGACACTCTTGGCAATCTGGAACACCTGGTCACCATAGCTAGAGGCAACCTCGCCACATGGCTAGTAACAAATCATGTGGGCTGAGCATTTGTCGATTGACAGTGAACTGGATTAGGGGACTGTAGAGGTGAGGTTGCGCTCTTTGTTGATTGACAACTCAAACACAGTAAAGGCTTGCAGAAGGGCCCAAGAAGTGCCAGGGCATGTGCTATCTGCCTAGTTATTCAATTTGCCACATAGCCATGACAATACCATTAGCAACACATGGTTTGAGGAGGAAAACCCAACATGAAATAAAAATAGTGGTGCTTATGAGCATATTTTGCTCAGAGGCACGGGCAATCTAGATTGCTTCACTGATAGTTCTTATGAATTGTTCTACCACTTAATTGGCTTGTAGCCTTTTTGGAGTGATCTTGGTGCAAAACAATTTGATGTAGCTGGCAAACTCCCGACCCTCAAAAAGGAAGCCTATGCTGGTACGAAGTTCATTGAGTGTGCCATATAGCCATGATTTTCTCAAATTGTGGAATGAGCTTATTTGGCAACGTGGTGTTGACAATATCTGAATCTTGATACCTTGAATGTGTGTCCATTATTAATAACAGGTGGCACCATCAGGCAAATTCCCAAAGTCTGCACTTGCTCTAATCCACAGGATTTGGGGAATGTCTCCTGTGTTGACGGGTGTTAGACTTGGCATCCTTGGCGTGGTTCCCCTGACTTTTTGCTTCTACCTCCTGTAATTTTGATGCTTTGCTGGCTTAGATGCTTTGGGCGCTTTGCCACTGCTGATCAGTGTAAAAGTGCAAGCGCTGCATGTGTAAATTGTTATTCTGATTGATTATCCCTGATTGACATATTTGATTTACTGGTAAGTCCCAAGTAAAGTGCACTGAGTGTGCCAGGGCCTGTAAATCAAATGCTACTAGTGGGCCTGCAGCACTGATTGTGCCACCCACATGAGTAGCCCTGTAAAGGTATCTCAGACCTGCCACAGCAGTGTCTGCACGCAGTTTTAAACTGCCAAGTCGAACTGGCAAGTGCACCCACTTGCCAGGCCCCAACCCAACCCTTCCCTTTCCTTACATGTGAGGCACCCCTAAGTTAGGCTCAAGGTACCCTATGAGCAGGGTGCAATGTATGTGAAAGGTAGGGCATGTACTAGTGTGTGTTACATGCCATGATAGTGAAAATACTGCCAATTTAGTTTTTCACTATTAAAAGGCTATCTGTCCTATAGGCTAACATGGGAGTACTTTATAACATCTTACACGTCTAACTTTCCATTGGGACAAGATAGAGAAGTGGAGTTTAGGCTCTCTGAACTCAGAATTTAATAACACATCTTGTTAGAGAGATGGATTTTAAATTGTGTGCTTGAAAATGCCACTTTTTAGAAAACAGGCATTTTCTTATTTTACCATTCTGTGTGCCTCTGCTATTTTGTGTATTGGCCGTCTGGTTTTGGAGTGACAGGGGCTGGGGATGTGCATTCACTGTAGACAGCCACAAGGGGGGGTTGAGGTGTGTCCTGCCTTTCCTGGATGACTCATAGCTGAGCTTAATAGACCTTGGCTGCATTTAGAGTGGTGGAAGTAGTTTTCACTTGCACCTGAATAGGCAGTGTCTCCTCTGCACAATGCTGTCTCCATCTCCTGTAGTGAAGCTGCACCAGAGAGGACAGAACTGGTTTGGACTGGGCTTAGAGATCCTTGCCACAAAGAGAACAAAGACAAAATGGGGTATAAGTATTGGACCTTAAACCCCAGAGAATTAGATCACTTCTGGACTCAAGAGAAACCTCTGCCAAGGAGAAGAGCTGGAGAGCTGTAAGGAGGAGTATTGCCCCTTTGCTGTGTGTGCTTTCCTGGGTTGGCCTGCAGTTGCTGCTTCTGCCAATTAGAGAACAAAGACTGGAACTTTACTGTGAACCTGCTTGAAGAAGAATCTCCAAGGGACTGTGTGTGCTTGTCTCCTGTTCTGAAGTCTCAGGGCCCCAAAGACTTCACCTACAACCCACTGACCAGCACCTGGACTCCTGTGTGGACGTCTGCATTCAAAAGAATGCCAATTCCAGTTCCTGGGTGCTGTAAATTGTGTGGTTTAGTCTGCAAAGCAAGAAAAACAACTCAGACACTGTCAGCGATGCCGCAATCTGCACTGAGGCCGGGGGCACCACTCGTGAAGTGCACAACGCATTTCCCCGCCTGCCAGCTATCCCGACGTTAGGGCTCGCACCGACACCATCACCCCCAGCACCAGCATCCCGTTATCAACGAGCCGATAACCGACGAGGGTGACTTCACAAACTCTTCGACTTCGCATTGCCTCACAGGAACCGACGCCTCACCACCACCGCCACCGACTTCCCCTGTCCTGGACTCGACGCATCACCTCCTCACAGACACAATGCCTCACTCCCCCCCTGGCAACCAGGGAACCGGCCTCGACCTCGGCCACGACGCCTTGCATCATCCATAGACTTTGTTTCCAAGGTACTGTTGTTTGAGGGGTCCATGTGACTCCATGGCCGACGCTGCGCACCTTCCAGTCAGCGCCATACTCTGGATTTATGCCTGTCACGGCGTCGTAATAGCCCCAGGTGGAGCTATTTTTTTCTACAAGTTCTATTTTTGCAATAACTTCTAAAGTGATATTTTGATATGTGTATGTTAGATTTTTGTTGTTTTGGTCTTGTTTGGTTTAGATAAAGACACTTTATTTTTCTAAATTCATGTGGTGTCCATTTGTGGTGTTTTCACTGTGTTACTGTGTGTTTTGAGGGCAAATAATTTACACATTGCCTTTGGGATAATCCTGTCTGCTCATGCCAAGCTACCAAGGGGGTGAGCAGGGGTTATCTAAAGTGTGTAACTCCCTTACCCTGACTAGAAGCAAGGGTCCCTACTTTGACAAAGGTGCATACCTCTGCCAATTAGAGACCCCCATTTCTAACAATGGGTGTGAGAAGTTCTTGAGACATGGAGATGTAGCATTTGAGGCACTCTTTTACAGCCATTTATACTAGTTCGTGGAACCGTGGAAACCATACCTTGTTGCAGAATTGACTCCTGGTCTTAACAATCCCTCAGTGGCGGCGGCCACATCACAAAAGTGGAGGGGGTTTTGGGGGGTAAGAGGGTTAACAGGTGGGGGGAATTGAGGGTAAAAATAAAATATAAAAAAACTTACCTCTCGCTGCCCGACGCCGATGGCCGCCTTGGTGCTTTACTCCCGGCAGTCTCTGGGGAGGCACAGGCTGCCCAGCCAATCCAGATGCCGCTCTCCTGCTATGAGATTATTGCAAACAATTGCAAACAATGGTTTGACTCAAATTTAACCCGAAGGACCTGGGTAATGTATGATACAGACAAACAGTGGTCCGATCGTAGGATCTTATTCTTTAATTCCCTTTGGAGCTTTGAGTACAATATTTTCGATTAAATTGTTTATATATGAATTGCATAAATACTATGTTTTCCAGAAATGTCAACTAAAATCTATTGAGGTGCTGATATGTGTATGTGTCTCTCATTTCTTCTGATCTAATCGAATTTTGCAGCTGTAATCCTTCACATGTTACTTTTTTTCATATATTGTTAATAGATAGTGAAACATTAATTTATCTTCGCTGTGGTTGATTCCTCCAATCGGACCATTGTTTGTCTGTATCAACTCTCATGCTATGACAGCAGGGCTAGAATTGGTCTGCTGCTCAGACGCTGCATGGGAGCCTTGCGGCTTTTCTCCAACCCGGCTGTAAACACAGCTGGGTTTCGAGAAATAGAAGTGCACATGTCTGTTTGGCCAGTCCAAGAGGGCCGCCAAACTTGCATGTGCACTTCTAAGTGCCCACCACTCCTGCCTGTCACGGCCCGGCCACACCCTGCCCTGCACTCATGCACTGGCAGCCAGCGCCACTCATAGAAAAATAAAATTATATTATTGTTTTAATATTTTATTTTTCTGTGATAGACTCTGACCAGTGTGGCAATGCTCCTCCTGCCATTACGGAGGAGCCGCCCCTGCAATCCCTTAATGCCCAGCATGAGCTAACTGTACTGCCTTCTGCATGAGAGATTAAGGAATTACTAAGGTGTACCCTGAAGAAGACAGCTTCAACGACAGGGCTAGCTCATGACTGACATTGTACAAAGCTGCGAGGATTTGTCAATCTTCCAGAGAGTGGGTCAAGGAGTTGTCCTTTAGCAACTTCCACTAGCCACTAGTAATTGCATAAATGGGAAGTTGTAGACAATCATCTTCTTCAGTGGTACTACAGATGTGTTCCACTGACATAGGAAGAGTACATGAGCATTCCTTGACTAACCTGAATGTATTCTTCTGTTTCAGAAGCTCATTGCTCTTCAGGTGATGTAACGGGTTTTGGAAGCCTTGAAAGGTAGTCTGCGGGGTTATCTAAACCTGATCGATAAAGAGTGATCTTACAACTGAAGGACCCATTTTTCAATATGGTGGAGATGTGGAACAGAATCCTTTGAATAGGGAAACTAATGGTTTATTGTTTGTGCTGACTGTGAAGGAATGGCTTTAGAACTAGAGATGGAAATGTCGACACCCACAGTGGATTGCAATTGATTCCTTCTCTTTTTAGGACTATCTTTGTTCAGCATGACCTAGAGCTCATCTGGCATAGGCAACAAATGTCCTCTCCCCATAGCGTTGTTTTTGGTGTGGGACAACTCCTTAACCCTGGGTAGCCCTGCCGAGTACCACGCATCAGGCATTAAACTAACGCATTTCAGTGTGGTGGTCCACATCACCGCACTGAAATGCAAAGTCACGCATAATAGGCATTGCACCTTCTCTTCTACTAGCGCTGCTAACCATGCACCAATACTGGTGTAGTATTATTTTCATGGGTCCGCCATCTGTTTTCTGATGCTTCCCTTGTCTCTGTTTGGCTTGATCTGTAACCCTTATTATGTCTACAGCTGCCTGCGACGGTAATTATGTTATGAACTTGTGCGCCATGTACCCTCATTCACAGACAGTGGATGAGTGAGCTTGGGTTCAGTGCACCTCCCCCTTATTTCACACGCTACGAAAAGATGGCTTGTAGTGCGTGCCCAGTGCCCTCTCTGCCACACATGTGCAGTCTGACCGTCCCGTGCCGCCGTGGGTCTTGGGCTAGTATCGGTGGCCCTGGGCATGGGCAGTGTTTATTTGTGGCTAACGCGTGCCCCCTACTCCCAGTCTCTGGCTGGCCCTTTGTGTTTGTAAGGGTTTTAAAGATGGTCGGCGCAGGGATGCCTGTGTACTGTATGCGCCTGGCACTAGCCCTACCATGTCAGCCGCTTCATGATCGAGTGCGACATCTACATGGTCTGGTTCCACAGCGGGTGAGGGCCTAGGGGAGCTAAGAGTTCAGGGAGGGCATCGGAGTTCCGGAGTTGCTGAAATGACCCGGGGTAACCTCCAGCTCCCTGCGGGGAGCAACGTGCGAGCAGGCTGCTCTGCATGGAGGAGCCAGGGTCTGGGATTCGCAAACATGATGACACAACAGCGCTGAAGTGCCTGTTTTGATTGCTGTTTTGTTGTTTTCACCTCAAGGTGTTTCTTGTTCATGCTGGTGACTTATTTACACCATTCCACACAACTGGGCACTGGATCTGTGCACCTATTTGTCCTCCCATTCTAATTTCTGAGTGTCAGTTGTAATGGAGTGTGAGAATGTCGTCCCACATTACTCTTCTGTGTGTCAGCGCAGCTTGCCCCACAGGTGGCAGTATGTGACTCAGTGATGGACCTGACCCCACCGGTGACGTGCTAGCACACACTTGCAAAAATGAATATGGCATTGATTGGCAGAGCAGCTCGCCGGTGCTGCTCACATGCCCCCTGTAGCGCAGACGTCTTAGAGTTTCTTGTTGCTCAAATGGCTGTAATTTCTAATATTTATGTTTCACTATATCATTGCTGGATTTTGTTCGCAAGAAAGTGTCACTCGTAATCATAGAAATGTCACTCATAATTACACTGAAATTATAAAAATGTCAAACATAGCAATCTGAAACCTTGGCAGCTATGTCTGAGACTCTCATCTACTCCTAATTAACAGTTTTTTGCCAGCTTGAAGTATAGAAGAGTGGTTTCTGCAGACAGTACATCTTTTATTTTGTGCAAGGTGGCCTAGTGTTCTTTGCTTCAGGCCCAAATGGACTTTGATTTTGTAAGTTCTCTTAACAGGCGAGTCAATGATGTTCGATTCTTGATGAACCTCCCACAATACGTGAACATTCAAGGGAAGCCCCTGAACTTGGACTGGGATGAGGGAGGGGATGCAAACTCTATGTGGGACTTTCACTCGGTCGGGAGTAACCACTTGAGCTAAGAACTGGTACCTGAAAAAGCTGACCCATGGCTTGAGGATCTCATATTTTTCCAATTAAGAGTGAGGCCACAGTCTTGTAGACTTTGTATGATAAAGTGGAGTCTGGAGTGGGGTTCTTCTAGGGTTTTGGCATGCACTAAAATGCCATCACTGACATTTATGACTGCCGTGATCTCTGAAAGGACCTCTCAGATGGTGTTCTGAAATACCTGATCTGCTCTCGACATCCCGAAGTTGATTGTATCACTGGATGCCAAGGTGGATAAAGGACATTGTGATATACTTAGATTTGGGGTCCAGAAGGAGTTGGTGGTATCCTGAGTTGGGGTCAACTTTGTAGAGCCAACAGGCCCCTTTTTGACCTCTGCCACAAGGTCATCCACTCAGGTGGTGCATGTCAACACAGATGCACACTTAGGTTGACTGGGCTCGCAAATGACCACTATGGGGTACACCCAAGAGTTGGACCCTTCTCCGCTCAATGGTGTTGGCTTCTTAAAGTTTCCTAAATTCAGCTTCCAACTTTGTACATAGATGATAGACTTTTCAGAAATGTAACACCCAAGGTTGGATGATGTGGTCTATGAGCAGGCATATTGTTTTACCTTTGAGGCAACCTATTCTGTGAAATAGTTTGTCATAGTCTCTTAGTGGATTATGCAGCCCATTGGTGTGCATGCTATAGGTAAACTCTATGAGACATCGTTCTTTGGCTGTCTGACAGCTAAGAAGCATCCTTGTGGTTGTGGCATAGTCTTCATGTGCATGTTTGGCAGTGAACATGCTACACAACGGCAGTGGCATACTGTTGCCATATGTGAAGATTCTGATCTTTATAGGCCTTAGGTAAGGTGGTAGCATTAGGAAATCAAACTGAATTTTGGAAATAACGTTTATGGCGGTTTCAATTTCATAATCTGATCCCATATTTGGAATATCGTATGGATACGGTTGTGGTTCCTATCATGTTTAATGGTGTTTACCACATGCACAACTCCTTCATTTGCTTCATCATCATCCATGTTGTTTACTGGAGAACTGGCTGTGTACAACAAAATTCACAGATCTCTTTGAGGCTGCTTTGGGTTAGTGGCAGGTGTGGCAAATGTTTGTGAAGTGGCTTGATCTGCCACAGGCCAAACATTTCTTCCCTTGTGCAGGACATTCATCGTATTGCTGGGAAGTACTGCTGTCGTGGCCACAAGGCCAGTTCTTCGCTGAGTATGGTGTTGGTTTGGGTTGTGTACTGGATTTTGTGACTTGATTCACTGGTTGTGCTTTGTTTGGCTTTTTTAAGATGGCCTCCATGTGCAGAGCCCAGGAACTGGAGAGTTCTAATGATCGGTCCAGCATTAAGATGTTTGGTAGGGATTTGCCTGGTTTCCTGAAGATCTGCGACCATAGTTTTGCTGATGCACACCCCAGTAAAGTAACCGTGCTCTAATTTTTCTGTATCATCATCCAGGGTATGTATGCGCTCTTTGAGCTGGGTGTGGAACAGATCTACAGATTCATCTGGGCCGGGGTTGGCTTAGCATAGCAGGAGTCTCTCTAAGTCAGATTTTCTGAGAGGGGAAAAATGTTCATTGAGTACTCCCTCAGTTGTGGCGTAGGTGAATGGTGATCCTACTTCAGCAACTATGCTTAGTACTTTGAAGATGCCTTCCCCAACCAAGTGTAGCAGATTTGGTCTCTTTATGTTGTACATTTTGAGGCACAGTTGTAACCTATCAGCAAGATGATCAACAAAGAAAAAGAATGCCATTTTCTATTAAAAAAAAAGGTAAAACGTATTATAGGTGATGTAACCCAGGAACAAAGTAAAATCAAATTGTATACTAGTAATAAACAAAGAGCACTGTCTACCAAACTGGGTCCTTGGCATATATTCTGTACAGCACAAATAAGTTTTACAAAAATTGGGATAATATCTCAACACAAACTGAAGTCTTTCCTCCCACCACAAAACTAAACTAACATAAAGCAATTTTCTCAGTATATGGATCACCCATATGAAGAATGGAAGAGACAATTGTACCATAAGACAAAACAAATCAGCCTTAGTAAGGATCCCATGTCTCATGAGCCTCCTTTGCTACCTTTCTTATGATTTCAATTTGATGTCGTTTCAATGTAGTGAAGTGTAGGCAGTGGCATCTCAATGTAGTTGTTTTCTATGTAGTAACATACGACCCATTGGACTAAAGGCCATTGGTACTGGGAAGCCTAGTACTTGCCTAGGCAGCTCTTGCGCATCCTTGGAGCCTGTACAATCCATGGGACTATGTTTAGCACAATCCCCACTAGGAAGCATGCACTGGGATATGGTGTGAGAACTTCATGATCCGACTACAGTCTCTCTCCGCCTCACTTATCAGGCAACCTTTTGTGCCAGTGGTTTCTCGTGCTCGGCACCGGCACTTAATTGTCAGCACCGGCTCTAGTTAAGGTCCACCGTATGGTGGCGCTATCTTTTTAATTTCAAGATGAGCACAACAACCGTGTTTATTAAGTCAATATACATTGAAAATGAATAATACCAGCCTCTCATGCCAATATTATAGCGTTGTGTGGCCTGAAATAGTCTGAATTGTCACACTTGTAGGAATTCCATGGTTAGGTGTTATGTTGGTACTGCCATTGGCAGTGCTGGCAGGGTATTGGTGGTGCAAGCTGCAGTGGCCTTCTGAGAAGGGCCCTGGCACTAACATTTTTACAAATTAAGCACTGTCAAGCACCCACTTAATTCACCTGACCCATCACCAAGACTCATTAATGATAATGACTCTCAGATACAACCAATCAGTTTCATACTGTCCTGCCCTGTTGCCAAGGGATACCTAGCTGTAATCCCACCCCTAAAAAGTTTGGACACCCCAGTGCCACGTTCAGGCCCTACTAGAGTCTAGCACTTGCCATCCTAAACAAGACGCATACCTAGCCTGGCACTGCCTACAGCCATCATGCCCTCCTGTGCTTTATCTCAGCATTCATCCTTTAAGGAGGAGCCTATCAGTGTAATCTATGTTGTAAGCACTTTCCTGCTTTATAAAGACAAATCTCTAGAGCATGCCCCATTTCAACCATATTTTCATACATAGGTATTTCAGCAATCATGTAATCTAATATAGGACACTCTCTCTACATAGTCAGAGTATAGGTGAGTGCAGTGACTAGAGGGAAAGGCACTGGCAAGGGAGATAATTGTGCTATGTTTAGATTCTCCCATTGTGTCCAGTAGGTGGCGGTGCTGGCACTGTCTAATTTCTCCTAACAATAGTAGGGCTGAAAGATGGACTGCATGGGCAACAGCTGGCTGCCAGTATACAGAGAAGGCATATGATTGGCCAGTTGGATGGATGAGTATCCCTAAAGTCTGAATTTTGTAGAAAAGTGAGTCTGTTGGGCTGGAGAGAGCCTTGAGAGGTAGGAAGCCTCTAATTACGTTGGTGCCTGACAATTCCAGGAATGTGCCACTGGGGAAAGGAAGTGTGAGAGGAGTCCCAAAGGGATTTGGATAAAACCCAGAGGTAGCATGAGAGTAGAACTGGACAGCACTGGGCTATCCTGAGCCACTGGGCAGTGTTCCCCAGTGGGTGCTTTGCCAGCCATCATGCAGGGCAGAATTGCCTTGGATTCAGTGTGACCACAATGCTACAGATACCAGGAGTTAAGTTGTAAGTGGGCATGAATACTTGGTTACAATCCAGCTACCAACCTTATGAACAGGCGTGGGACCTGGACAGACCCCAACCTTTGTCCAGAGTGGGTGTTGACCCTGGTCCTGATGATCTGCCCATCAACTTGTAGAGATGAGATGTTGGTAGGAATCCGTACAGTCAAATCCCCTGTAGGCTCTGTGACGGATGGAATGGGAGGATAATCCCTCACTCTGGACTGCACTGCTCATTTTCCATAATGCTTTTTATTCTTTTGGCTACTGCCTGAGCTCCTAGGTCCGCTTTACAAGCCCATTTCACCACCAGTGCATCATTTTTTTAGATGCACCGGCGGCGCAGTGTGCCTGCCCATATTTACAAGGCCACGTAAAGTCACCATGCATGACTTTACATGGACTTGTAAATATGGGCCCCTTTCACGCATTACTCTGCGTGAAAGGGGAATTCACTGGGTGGTGCTGTGGGTTTTCCTAATCAGCATCCATGGAACCTGACACATTCCCATTTTTACAAAGTGTCGTAAACCTGGGAATGCATCAGAATCCTACGCCTCCCCACGGAAGGCGTAGGAGTGGCACAATGAGGAGAAATTCTTATTTCTCCTCGTTTTTTGCTCTTTTTATGTGTGCTGCATTCTGCAGCACACATTGGAGGAGCAAAACATCATTAATGATTGTTTTTGTGTAGGGAGGTGTCCCTTCCTGCACAACAAAAATAATCCCTGCAACGCAGGCACCCTTGCACCACGGCGCAAGGGTGACTGCGTTGGCGCATGGCTGCTGTTTGTGTGCCAGTGCAGGGGAGAAGGAAAGGAATGCGTGGTATCTTGTAGATACGGTTCATTCCTGCCTTTTTATTTTGACGCACGCAGTGCATCAGGAAGGTTTGCGGCGCTGCCGTGCGTCAAAATATAGCAAATGAGGCCTCTAGTGTGGGAAAAGGGTCTTCTTAGTCGGAAGGTAGGGCCTGCCTCTTTCCTCATTAAACGTAGATTCTAGGTTGACCTCAGTTTCCTGGGGTACTAGATACCTGAATTATAGTTTGGTGAAACCTCTAGTTTCCTTGAGGAAAAAACTGAAACTAGAAAAATATCATGGAATTTTAAGGTGAGATTGACCAAATGAGCAATTCAAATAATGGTTGTTTGAGATGAGATGATTTCATTAATTGTCAGAACAGTTAACTGAAGCAAAGGTTTGAATATGGGGGATTCACTGATGGCTGGGGAATGATAAGCAAGGAGCAACAGTGGCATAGGTTACTTGGACAAATTCAGGGAATGCAGAAATGTAATACTGCAAGGGGCGTAAGCAAACAATCCACATTTGTCAGAAGATCAGGGGAAACGTTTCTGCAGTGAAAATATTTTTGGATGGAAATTATTCGTCAAGGTAACATGAGTTGAAGGGCAGTAGATAAGGTGCAAAAGGTACCTATGCTGACAGAGGGCTTTCCGCAATAAATAATTATCTGTAATTAATTATTTGCAGGATAATAATCTGATACGTGATTAGTAACATTCTGAAGTAACTAGTACTCCTATATACAAAAGATAGTTTGCAAATAGTGGTCACAAATTGTGCACCTACTATTTCCAATCTGTCTGGTTTTGCAATGGGACTTATGTACTAAAAAGTTATGACGCAACATTTCCAGTCCCAAGGGGTCGCAGAACATTAATGAATATTAATTAGGGAAGTCGCTATTGGCAATTCCCTGTGATTGGCTACTGACTCAACGAAAGTGGCCTGCAAGTAGTAGCAGATCACCATTCATTCATGTGCATGTTTCTTTTAAAAACAGCCTAAGGTCCCCAAAGGAACCACTGCCGTATTAAAAAAAAATTAAAGTTTCCCATTTGGAAACACATTGGAAGAAACGGTCAGTGGTCCTTTGGCTGACTGCCTGTTCTCCCCAGGCCACCCAACACAATTCTCACAGGGGAAGCCATCCAGTGAGAATAGTTTCCCCTTTGCAAGTAGGTGACCACTTCTTTTGAGGAGTCGGTAACTTATCAATGGTCATAAACCGTTAATACATCTCATTGCACTTCTGAATTAGGACACAATGCCGCTTTTACACCCCTTCCTAATTATGATTTGGAAAAAGTCAGTAAAGCCATTTTGCAATTCGAGAAGGCTTTACTGATTCACAAAATGGCAAACCCTGTGAAATTACAAAATGCAGGACTTGCGCTGCAAAATGGCTTTGAACAGGTGGCTCTAAGTAATCTTGAAGCAACTCACTATTTGGTATGAAGACATCTGGAAATAACTATCTTAATTTGCTTTCATGAATAAAGTAATTCTTAGTGGCTCTTGTAGATACCACATTTTGTTGCAATACTGGTGCCAGTGCTTGGTGGAAACAGTTTATGTAGGACAACAGAGGGAGCCATACAGTGGCGTAACGAAAGTTTAAGGGCCCCCCCTGCAATGTACACGGAGGGGCCCCGCTCCGGATTTTATCCGGAGTGCTCAGACCTGAGTACTGTGCAGAGGGGGCCCCCTGCAGCTGGGGGGCCCCCGCACTGCGGGGGATGCGGGGGCCTGTGTTACGCCCCTGGAGCCATACATCACCGCATATTCTATACTCTTCCAAGAGTCAATCAAGATATGTAGCCAAAACCACCGAGTACTTCACAGGTCTGAGGCTTCTTTTCCTACCATCAGCTGATTAGACTCCTACATAGGCTGCAGCCAGAAACTCCTCATACCTAAATTGTACTTATCCAAATCTTGAGGCGGAACAATGAAAGGTACTAGTAAGAAGCCCTGGAGCAACATCCCACAAAGAACCTCTGCTTGTAAAAAAATCTAACCTCCTTCAAATGAACACTAATAAGGCACCTGCTTAAAACAACAAGGTCTGATACTGACTGCTCGCTCCCAATGCACTACGCCAAAGCCTGCCTCCTTTCCCACCCTAGTGGGTCATCACATCACTTGCTCGATACTTCAGGTTACTTTTTTCATGCTGTGTATATTTGGTATGATAATCAAGTCCACCAATTTCTGTATTACACTTATTACTCTGACTGTACCTATTTTAATTTAAATTCTGCTTTGTGTGATATATGTATCTTCTTTACAGGTCCCACACTTTTAAGGACTTTGTGCTCCGTCTACAAATTAATTTATAGATTAAAAATAAAGAAGCTGGTCTGCCCTCCTCATTCATGTTGTGGGCACTAATAAAGCTTCACCACTAAGTGACAACAAAACTGTCTTTCCTCACGGAGAACTTTTTATCTATTTACATTGTAAAAGACATAGTGCAGCCCTGCAAAATCTTTTTTTTTAAAATTCTTTTTATTGGTTACAGGTTAAAACTTACAATCATACGGCTACAGAGTAGTATATTGTTGTAGAAATTACGCTTCACATTACACTTGATTTTCCCTTTAAAGGTACATAGTTACTTCCTTGATAGCATGTTAATTTAAGTGACATAGTTCCACACCCTTTGATTCAACTGGAGTCCGATTCTGGCTCACTCATAGGTGGAGTACAGATGTTCCCTCTATAGGTGTTCCATTTGCCCCATATCCGATCCCATTTTTTAGGGCACCCTCTGTGTATATATACTGCCCTTTCTGCCACCATAGCTCCGTCCATATCTGCACACCACTCTCGGTACGTTGATGAGGTTTGTGCCCCCCAGTGTTTGGCTATGTTGCATTTGGCCAACATCATACCCAACGTTGCCCAATCTTGAGCCGCGTGGTTGAGATCTGTTGGCTCCCATATATTTAGGAGACATCTCTTGGGCTCTGGTGTGACAGTCACTCCGCCAACTTGTGTAATTGCATGCATAATTGTTTCCCAGTAGGTCATTATCACTGGGCATTCCCACAGAGTATGGTAGAAGGTACCGATTGCCCCGCATTGTCTCAAACAAAGTTGGTTTTCGGCCTTCCCTATCTTATGCAGGGTTACTCTTGTGTAGTAGATACGGTGAAGTATCTTCAACTGTGCAAATCTTAATTTTGAGGATATCGCCACTTCTCGCGGGGACGTGAGTGCCTCTTGCCAATCTGTCTCATCTAGATCCCCCACCTCAGTCTGCCATCTATCGTGAAGGAATTTTGTGGGATCCGGCTGATTATTGATGATCATACGGTAGGTCAGTGAAATGGCCTTCTTGTCCATACACTCTGTTAGGAGTCTATCTTCTAGTGGGGAGGCCTCGGCAAGTATAGTGCCTGCTGGGATGGCTTTCTTGAGTGCATGTGTAATCTGGGTATATCTAAATATTTCCGTGGGTGCCATCTCATACTGATCTTGGAGGTGGGTAAAGGTAACGACCTCTCCTTTTTTCCAGAGATCTCCTACTGTTGAAATTCCGATGGAATCCCATTGTTTAAATCCTTTACTAGTACTGAGTCTGCCCAGCCTTTGCGTTTCCCAAAGCGGAGTCAGCTGCAAAATCTTTTTGATCCATCCTCACAAAAGCTTCTGACAGGCCACTTGGCTAAGCCCCTAACACGTTGTTTGTTACAAAAAATAAACAAAAAAGTAGGTAATAGATATATCTTACACACTGATGTTCATGGAAGTCAAACAGTGGGTCCTGCTTGCATATCATGGTCTCCTTCTAGCACCCCTGGGTATTTGACTGTCTAGGATGTTTTATGAGTTGAAAATGTAATATTAATTCTACTAAAAACTAGGACACAAGCTATGGCTGTTAGGTCGCTCTTTTAAACTAGAATCACGCATTATAAGCAGCTGTCAGCAAGAACATACTAGCCCAGTGTTTCCCAAAGTGTGAGTGGGTTGCAAGCCGATTTTTGGTGGGTCGGCAAAGTCTGAGCAATAAATAAAGATGCCTTTAATTTTTGTCTTTATCTTGTCACATTTGCGATGCTTTAATGACAGAGGTTAAATGTCAGGCTATGGGCCTTATAACGACTACAGCGGTCCATTGGACTGCTGCAGTCGTGACGGTACGTGGACTACCAGACTGGCAATCCACCCGCCATATTCTGACTATGGCGGTCAGACCGCCACAGAACCACTGCTGCCGCCAGAGATCTGTGATCCCTGGTGGTCTTGCAGTGGTGTGAGGTTAGTAACATGCTGGCGGTGCCACTGCGTCAGCACCAAGCATATTACTAGTTTCCTCACCGCCACAGTTTTCATGGCGGTGAGCCTGCCATGAAAAGTGTGGTGGTGAGCAAACAAAGGGGGCCCTACAGGGCACCCTGTTGCCTCTGCACCATGGGTTGCATGCAGCGGGCACATGTTGTGCTCCCCTGTATGCATGCACCCCAGTTCCTGCAGGACAAGAACTGCCTTTGACGCTCCCATTGCGGTGCCTATTTCAAAGGCACCTCCGTGGGACCACCAAAGAACTGCCCGCCAGAAACTTTAAAAGTCGTACTCTGGCGGGCGGTCTATTTTGGCTTTGGCGGACCTGCTCCGAGACCGCCAAAGTTTAAATAAGGCCCTATGTCTTTTGACACATTGCTGCTTATTCTTTTAACACAGGATTGGTGTTTAACATTTCTTTCTCTGACTGCAAAGTGAGACGAGTTTGTAATTGAATTATGTAACAGTCTTAGGATGTCGTCTTTTGCAACACAAAACAAAATGTAAATACCTGTAAATTAACTGAATGCATTCAGCAAATAGGAAAGCAAAAAAGTCATATAGTTCCAGCTGGAGAGTTAAAGGCATTATGTACATCAGAAGTACAGTTGACATATACGACGCTTAGCCAGTACATCATCAGGCAGATATTTCACTTTCACAAATGTGTAGGTAACAATGCACCATGAGGCAGTACATGTCTGTATAACAAACCCTCCCCCTATTCCCCCCAAACAAGAACAAAAGAAAATACACATCTGCCATACCATCCAGCACTTCACAATTTGAAAGTAATGAATAATGAATGAAGAAGGTTCCATTGTCTAATCAATAGAATATCAACCTCGTGTGCACCATGCAAGAAGGGGAAGCGGGAGATCTCAGCAATAGTAGCGCCGACCAAAGCCACCAACAAAACACAGCACAGGATTAGTCAGTGTTCTCTCCCTGCGCCTTGAAGCTTTCTATCATGGAAAAGGATCAAAACTAATAAAGCCTTTTTAATTGGTAATGTACAAATGCTAAATATTCATAGAAACGCCATTTCCACACGTTATCATTTGAGTGATGTGTGCTATATAGGTGTATCAATAAAACTGTATGTCTGTGCAAAGTTAGTTGCCATTACAATGAAAATGTGCTGTCTTTAAATGGCAGTGCGCTACCACAGAATGCTCTAGTTACATGAAAAAAATCACCCCTTTTTATGACCATTAAATATAGGTAGGCCACAAACGTCTGTCATTTTAAAAAGTGGGTTGTGATTCTAAAAGGTTTGGGAACCACTGTACTAGCCTGTTCATTGTTCAGAAGTATGCAACTTTAGGCACTTCCCAATTAAGTGCATAAGAATTTCATAATATGAGAAAAAATACATTTTGAACGGCCAAGCTCTAAAGATAATTTTGGGCATTAATGATTTGTATTGCCTGATATTTGTATGTTTGAACAGTTTGTAAAAAATAGGAAGGGAGAGTGCATATCAGACATATCTTACAAATACACCGATAAAATACTAAAGATTGAAACAATTAATCATACCCAGATATATGTTGCCCATGTAAATTTGATTTAAACAGTAATTCTTACAGCCTATCTATCTCAGTGTGAGCTTTCTACCAAAACGGTTAGAATCTACTACAAAGTCTGAGACGAGCATGAAATATTTCTTGAAGATTCATCGCTTTGTAGATTTGTTACCACACTCATTAAGTATAGGTGGATACGCTTCCTTCCTGTGTGCACTGATAAGGAACCCCACCACAATGAAGTAAAAACCAATCTTAACAAATCAAATGCCTCTGTTTCAGGAAACCTTTGTTTTGTGATCCCAAAGATATCTCCTCTATTTTTGAGAGGTCATCCTTTGCCTGCTGGCATAATCCCTCAACAGGCCTTGATTCTCGATAGTTGCCAATGAATATAGCTGTTTACAACAAATGCGTTCTTCACGCATTCCTTTACAACGCTGTCGTTACAATGACCGCGTTGTTACCAGCGAACTATTACATCGCAAGTCGTTTCAACGACTTGCTGTAGGGGGCGCACTGGACTTAGGAATAGTATTATTTACTATTCCTACTCCAGTTTGTGCAACAGCAGGGAAGGTGTTGGATTCTAAATCCAACACCAGCGCGCCCCCTACAGCAAGTCGTAGAAATGACTTGCGATGTAATGGCACGCGTGGTAACAACGCAGTCGTTGTAACAACCGCGTTGTAATGGTACGCGTTGTGGAGACAGCGTTGTAAACGCTGTTTCCCGTTGCCAATCAGTATCAGGGGCATAGCTTCAGGGGGGGGGGTGTTTGGGGTGTTACACCCCACTAAAAACTGTATTCTGTAGTAAATAGTTGGTTGCAGGTGCTTTAAGTTAGGTATGATGAGGTGTTTTTTGGATTTCACTTGGGATGTAAGCATACACATACAGACAAGTGCAAGCACACACACATTCTCGTCTCTGTTTTAAAGGTCTTAAAAAATGGGTATTTTACAAAATATTGAGTTTTAAGTACCCCTCACACTCCTCTCCCTTCCTACTGCTCCTTAATCCCATTTCCTGCCCTGCTTCTCATCTAATGTATTTTAACCAGCGTGATTGTTGGGTAATCTTAAACTCACCCCCCCCAATCTTATGGACCAAGCTATGCCCCTGATCAGTATATCCTCTTTTTCAAAACATTACCGGGGAATTCTGGATTGTTCTGTAGTGAGGTTCCCTTATGTCAGCAAGGAATATGTTTAGAAGGTCAAATTACACTGCAAATCGCAGGGTTTTTGTAAAGCCTTGAGCCTTTATATTGTTTTTTAATTTGGGGTCTAGAAACTAGCCTATCGACACATATCTTACATTCACTTATTTCAAAATAGAATCCGCATTTTGAGTATATTGAGATGGAAATTTCCCCTGCTTGGTTCTGAAGAGCATAGCACCACCCCATGTTAGACTGGTACCAAAGTCATGGTATGTCTTTCAAGGTTCCTGATTTTGCCTCCTTAAACGACAATCATTTATGTTCACTGAGGGCCTCCCATTTCAAACTGATTGAGACCGTGGGTCCGAGGTGAGGAGGAGGGGACTCCCTTTGAGAAACATTACTGTCCTCTCACCAGTCGGAGAGTGACTGGCACTGGTGGCGTCATTAACTTTAATAGCAGGAACCTGCAGATTTTTGGCAGTCACCTTCCAAGGTGAGATGTCTACTGGATTCTGCTAAAAGGTGTGCTGATTCTCCCTTAATCGGGACCTTAACTCCATCCATTTAAGATATTGCTGAACAGTACATGTTCACTGTACTTGCAACAAGGAGGATGAGCGTGCAGTTTGTGTTTTTACTTTATGGGCACTGGAATTCATTTTGGAGTTCCTTTAAATGGATGGTTCCACAAAATGGAAGGCTTATGTAAGGCTACTCAGGTCTCTTTGAACCTTTCCCAGAATCCCTGCAGCTGGGCACTGCCTGCTAGTGGGCAGGGAAGGAATATCCATTCTTCTGGTAGTTAGCAGTGGAAGATCCCTGCCTCTTACCAGATGAATGTCACTGCAGTCAGGTTATAGCATCTAGAAGGAAGAGATGCCTTTTCCTCTGCTTTCTAGTTTAACCCCCTGTCCCTCATAGGGCAGTCACAGCCCTACCCCCTCTACCTGCTAGGTGTGGGTGACAAAGTATGTGACTGTGCCTGTCTGAGGTCTTGAAAAGTCGAAGAACTAATTGGAACCAGTCTGGAGAGAGTCCTTGTGCACAATACCCATAGCATGCCCTGGTCATAAATTGATCATGCAAGGTGTATGCAGGGTTTAATTGGAGGAATCTCTTAAAATATTAACAAAACATAGAAATGATTGTTCAAGGCAAGAATAAATACTGGTCGCTTGCTCTGATCTGGGTGCAAAGGATTCCCACTGCCCAGTGCAATGCCCCACATAGCAGCGTGGGGAAGAAGACATCTGTGTGCCAGAGCGGGAATCTTTGATTGCCAGTCTCCATTTCAGGTTGAGGACAAACCTAAACAAGACCCTGCAAAGAGAGCTGAGGACTGCTTGGAAGAAGTAGGGCTGCTGTTGGATTAAAGGAGGGGGGGTGTGGTCCTCAACTGCATCACCAGAGCAGTGCCTGACTTTTGGAGTCATGCTAGAGTATACAAAAAGTGATGGATGGAATGCTATAACTAATCTCAGCCACTGGTAATTACTCAGGCCGCATCCCAGTCCATCATTATTTAGCACACCATGCCACCTCAGTTTCGACCCAGGTAAATGGAAATCAGTCTTGACCCTGCTCCAATGGGAACATTCCAGCCCGAACTGCCATGATCTTCCTTGAACCGTAACAAAAGCATCTCAGGACCGGCTTCCCCCTTGTTTTGGGCTCATCAGCCGGGTATAGCATGTTTCCTTGCGGAGGGGAAACAACCTTTACCACAAATGTTTAACAACGAGGGACCTGAACCACGAAGTCAGAACAACGACCTGACCTGAACAACGCATTGATTAACCACTACTGCATTAACAACTATCAAGTCTTAACAATGACCTGCTTGACCCACGATTGTTGGGTAAGTACTTTCAAATTATTTATTTTTATTATTATTTAATTATTATTAATTAGAGAAATTGTATAACAATTAAAATATTTAATACAATGAATAGTATTTCTTTATTACTTACCTTTAGGGACGGAATGTAGGGAATTTAGGGGTTAAAGTTGGGGGAGTGTTCTAATACTCTGGTATTATTATTTATACAAGAGTATTAATTATTAATGTAATAAATGAAATTAGTTTTAATAGATAAATTGTATAATAATTAAAATATTTAATAAGATTAATAGTATTTCATATTTACTTACCTATAGGGATGGGATGTAGGGGATATAAGGGCAATGGGTGGGGAAGTGTTTTAATACTTGGACATTGATTTTTTAAACCTGAGTATTAATGTTTATTAAAAAAAATGAAATAAATGTTATTAGAAAAAATGTATAAAAATTAAAATATAAAATTAAAAACATTAATATAAGAGTACCTTTAGGGATGGGATGTAGGGGATAGAGAGGTTATGGGTGGGAAAGTGTTTTAATACTAGGGTAAACATATTAAAACCTGAGTATTCATTCTTATGCATATTAATAAAATGTTTTTGGGTGTAAATTATTAAACATTTAATGTATTTAATACAATGTATAGAATTTTATAAATACCTTTAGGGACGGGATATAGGGGATATAGGGGTTATAGGTGGGGAAGCAATTTAATCCTCAGGTATTCATTTTTATGCCTGGGTATTAAATATTTTTTAATTTTGTTAGAAATAATTTCATTTAAAACCAAATGCAAAGAATTTAAAATATTTATTTAATTAACTATTTTTAAAGTATGCTACCTTTGGTGATCTTAAAAAATTTCCACAGATATATTTACCATTTTTTATTAAAAAAAGAGTCAAAGCATAGATTAAGATTTTTATTAAAAAAATATACATACATTAAAGTTAATTCTTCTTATTTAAAGTGTATTTTTCTTCAGTTTATTCGCAATATTTTTAATTCTATATTTTGTAAAAGTTTAGCAATATAATACATTAAATTATGTATTTTAGCATTTAAATTGAACTTGGTCTCACGCTTTTCCATTATTTTCAATACGGATGAAAGTCCTATTTCTTTTTGTGCAGCATTTGGTGACTTACGCGGTTGTACGTGCCTTTCGGCATTCAGTGGAGCGTTGCCTTCAAGCTTGTAGGACGGAGGTTTCGCTGTCAGGTAAGTCTGTTTTAATTATTTTTTTAAAGATATATGGTGGCTACCTCTAGAGTAAAGGCAGTTGCTAGGGTGGTGTAGCTGTTTAATTGTGGTTAACTTAACGTGTTAAGTTAAGTTAACCCATTTTACATCCCAGTGCAGGTTTGGTTTACATTTCCTCCGCGTGTATTGTTTCGTTTATTAAATTTTAAAAAGAATGTGTTTTGTTCATGGAAGTGTTTTTGCTTAAAAAGGTATTCAAGATATTTTCGAATTTGCTGCATGTTGGCTTTGCAAATGAAGCAGATACTTGCATCAAGGGACTACAGTTTTTTTTACAGCACTTAATAAAGTTACATATTTTGAAGAAGGCACTACGAGATGCAGAAGGGAATACGGTAATGAAGTTGCTTGTCTCAGAGGATCTTTTAAGTTGGGGTAAGGTCTTCGAAGGTTATGAAAAAGAAGACATTGTTTTGACAACCTAATGCATTTTCTTTGAAGATTGTTTTAAATGTTATTGCAAAGAAGAAATGTTTTCTTTGGAGTTCGAATTTGGATATAGTAGCCTGAAGATTTTTTTTTTTTAATTTTAAAAACGTGGAGTACTTCAATTTTGATCTCAAAACCGTTTCTAGGTGGATTATGGCTAATGTAGTTGCCATTTTTTTCAGTGGGAGAATACTTAGTGACTGGATTTTTAAAATGGGAAGCAACTTCATGGTGTGGATTAAGGCTAATGTAGTTGCCTTTTTTAAAGATCTTTTTATCTTTTTTTGAACATTACTTTGGATTTTGGGGGAAAAACAAAGTAGAAATGAGTGGAGAAATTATTGTCCTTGTAAGAATTGGAGACTCATGTTGACACCTGGAATGTATAGCAGTCACCATGAGTTGAAAAAGAAGACTTCATAAGGTAGGAACCCCAACTTTCCTTATTTTTTTGAAGAAAATAATTTCAAAAATTTAAATTGAATGGTTGTCTGATTAAAACTGGCAAGTAATGTGGAAAAGTTGTTAGGAATTTTTAGAAATTTAGTATGTATGCAATACTGTCAAGGTAGTCGGATGCCACCATCAATGAAAATTGTTGCAGTTTTTCCAATAGTCTCTCGGACATTTCTTTACTTTTTCTTTAAATATGTGGATTCAGACTACCTGACAGTGATTGCGCCAGTCTCATATCCTGGAAATTTTGTTCCTTCTTCAAAATTTCCAGAAAATGATAAAGATTAGGATGATATTTGGCTACTGATTTGTTGAAGGAATTGTGCCATCCCTCAATGGCCTTGTTAATTTTTGCACCACCCTCTAAGTAGGTTGAAAAGCAGTTCCACCATTCTATAGGATACCTGGGTTTCCTCCTGCGACCTGACCTGCTTAGATGGCCAATCCATGTATCCTCAAAATAATTTAGTAAACGGGCCAATTTTTCTTCATTTGGTGTAAAATAGTCAGATTCAGTAATGGAAGTATAGAATTCATCGACACTTTCTGGTGGTACGAAACATAACGCACTTAGTTTTCGCAATTTGAATTGTAGTTTGCTGCTTGACAAATAGTCCTCAGCCAAGGATGATTTCTGAATCTTACGCCAATATGCCTGTGAAAAGTAGAAGAAACATCCTTGAATTTGGGTATCAGGGTATAATTTTGTTAAAGAGTTATTCATTGATAATTCACAATCAATTATTGCTTTTCCAGGACTTTTATTCAAGGTTTTGCTTTTTATCACTGTTAAAATTTCAGTGTATGTTGAGGAATGTTTGTCAGGCAGCGAAGCATACACTAAAGGAACAGTTGTGTTATTCCTATTAGCATGAATAGTATACATTTGTGAAAATAGATGGGGTGTTGATTTAAATGTACCATCCATCATCCAAATTGGGCTATTCTCAAGGGTTACAAGGTTATGGTTAGTGCTAAAAATTAAAATTCTTTTTAGAGGGTTTGCATTATCATATCGGAGAAAAGATTCATTTGAGAAAGTTAGAGTTAGCTGGGGAGGGATGTTAATGTATTCAAAGTTGCGGGGTGTTACATGGTGGGGATTACTTGCCAGTTTTTGCCTCTGAAACATCCGTCTAAGGTTGGGGACGGAGGGCATGCTACCTGCAACGTGCACTGGTATTTTTTTAGCTACTTCCCTTAAAATGGTTCCACATGATTCATTGGAGGTGTGTGCCAGAAGTTTAATTTGTTGTACATTTTCACATACTTCAATTTCCATTGCAGAGGCAGAGTGGTTATGCTCTGTTGTCCTAACAACGGTATCTTCCAGAGTAACCGCTCTGCCTGTGCAATGGGAAGAAAAATATTGCACACACCTCCAATGACTCCTGGGTTCTGCAGATCTGTCTTTGCATAAGAGGTAGCCACCATATTTTAAAAGATTGTTGCCAGTTCTTGATTTTACACATGTAGCTTGTCTGCTGGATGCCATTCTTGTAAAATTTGTTGACAAAAGAAGAAATATTAAGATGTAGTGTGTTTGATTTTGACTATTTTGTTTATGAGACGGTGTTTACATTTTTAAAAAAATTCTTGTTTTCAAAAAAATTAAAAATACAGCTCTTTTATATTCTTGTTGTTGTTATAGTCTGGGTAGAGTTATGTTAGTAGAAATATTTAAAAAATAGTTACCTGATGTTATTATTCTTTTGCTTTGGCAGTTAATGCTTCAGATTGCTCTTGGTTGTACAACAGTTGTTTGCTGCTTGTTCGTTTCTTGTCTTTTGATTTGCTGCATTGAAAAAAAAGAAAAGGTTTGTTATGTCTTCAGAAGTCTGGTAAATTTGTGGGTGTTTGTTTTCTTGCACATACTAAATTAGGAAACTAGGTAGAGTTGCATTATTGCATAGGTTCCCAAGTCTCTTAACTGCATTTGCCCATAGCTAATGATATGGTGTAGTTGGATTATTGAATTGAACTTTAATACACTAAACAGCACCTTCCAAGATGTAAGTAACCGGTGGAGTAGGATTAATAAACTGGCACCCTAGTCACTGATCAGTACCTGCCTGAGGTAAGTACCAGGTGGAGTTGAAATATTAAATTGGACCCAAGTCAGTGTCCAGCACCTGCCCTGAGGTAAGTACCCGGTGGAGTTGGGATATTAAATTGGACCCTGTGTCAGTAATAGTAGATTTTTAAAAAAAATACTGTGTACACTTGTAGGTTGTCGATTGATTTCTGCAGGCTCCTTGAATTGACAATTGAAAAACTTTTCTTGGAGTGAGTTCTGAAATAAGAAAAGAAATTGTACCACAAGTCACTGTCCAGCACCTGCCCTGAGGTAAGTACCCAGTGGAGTTGGAAAATTAAATTGGACCCCAAGTCACTGTCCAGCACCTGCCCTGAGGTAAGTACCCGGTGGAGTTGGAATATTTAAATTGAACCTGCATTATTAATAGTAGATTTTTTGGGAGAACTTAGGGGCCTATTACGATGGCGGACGGAGACACGACCGCGGTGCTGGCGGTGGCGGTTACACCCATTTACCGCACGCCGCCAGCGGTCTTCACGCCCGCCATATTAGGATGGCCACACATTGCCCATTTCCCGTCCGCCGCGGTGCGATGCCGACCGCCATCAAAGTGCGCCCGCCACCGCGGCGGAGTGAGCCAATCACCACACACCGCCGTGCGGAATGACGTCCCGTACGCCGAAGAGATTACGATGCCGGAAACATGGCAGCGCACCGCGACGGAGAAACCGCACAGCGAGAGACGGCGGAGACACCACAGCGGAGAGAGAAAAGAGACACCCGGTACACACCGCGATGGATCCTGCCCTACACGCCATCCCGGTGCTGTACATGATACACCACCTGCAAGCGATCGTCCGCCGCGGACGCCTCCGCAGGTACGTACAGACACAACAGTGCAAATAACACAATACACAGCTCCAGGGTGGAAAAACGTCGCATGGGAACACCACACACCCCTGTGGGGACAGGCACACAGCCATCACTGCACACACACATGTCCCACTTGTGACAAACACACCTCGCCACATACTGCCCACCCATGTTCCGCCATCATGAACAAATGTCCCGGTCACGTCACCGCCGCGGTCAGTGTGCAGGAAACCATGCACACAACGCAGAGCCCAGGGCCAGCGCCTGCCAAGGGCACCGTACAAATAGCACAGAGCCACAACTCCACCCACAACACACTAGCTACCTCCCTGAAGAGACACATGTGCCTCCCAAGTGCCACTCCTGCACAACAACCACACAACTAAAGCCACACCATGCCCCACGTCCCAACAACTGCATATACAGCCACAGCAGGACCCTTTGCACAGGAACACATAGCACAAAAGCCCAGGCCCCAGCCAACACACACACCACAACAACATCACACACAAGCCAAGAACGCTGAGGCCAGGCACAAAATGTACACACACACAGATGAGGACCAAACACTTCACTGCACACACTACCTGACAAGTCACACACACACACACCACCCTGACTCACAGCCACATACACACACCACATGCCAGCAGTAATGGAGGACAACATATAGGAAAGCCAAAGTGAGGTGCCCACAAATGGAAGGGCAGTGACACAACCATCAAGCATGTGTGATGCTTATGCAAGACAAGACACATGTGAGAACACACACAGCCCATCACAGCACACATGGCTGACACAGTCAGTCAACACAAACCACGGTCACCTCAATGCAACAACTCCTGGAGCCAGAAAGGACACCCATGTATAGGCACAGGGATGAAAGGAAGGCCCTGAACTCAAACACTGACCAGCCACACATAGGCATCCAAATACTGGACAAGAAAATGTCTGCTGCACAACACACAGGGCCCAGTGACACACTACATGACAGCCAAGCACAAGTAGGATATGTCACACATACCTCCTCTCACAACAGCACAACACAATACTGCCATGTGCACAAAACACAACCACAGGGCTCAACAAGTACACATACAGGCACACCACTCCAGGGTGACACATGGCAGTAGTTGACAATGCAGGTGCACACATATCCACAGTCACAACAAAGTCACCCCCTTCACACCATACACTTCTCCACCACCCAAGTGCACCCATTGGAAGTAAGCCATGGGACCTGGATAACTCATCACCACAAGATGTCCATACACCTACACTGATTGGCACACAGAAAGGAAGCTCACACAGCCCTCATGACCCTGGCCTGCCTGCCTGTAAGCCTGTGCCCAAACTCCCACCCTGTGCTGCCATTGCCCACAAACCTGACATGTGTCCACCATAGATAACATGAGCAAAGAAGGATGATGACAACAAGAATTCATTGCCAACCACCTGCACTGCACCCATAAGTATCACAGTCTGGTAGAAATGAAGTGCCTCCCACCCCTGCAAAAAAAATGAAATGTGAAACAACCTATTGGCAATGTTGAAGTGGCATACTGAGCATGTGACACAGTAAACCATGCACACACAGAAACAACTTTATTCAGGAAGGACACTGACACAACTCACAGCAGGACCAACTGTGTTTATTCACAATTTGCATAGTGAGACAACAAATTTGGGCAACAGCAAGGACAGTGGGCATTTCAATATGCACAGTATTTACATGAGAAGCTGCACAGGCAGGGAGCAAACAGCAGTGAGCAATAAGGCCAGTGGCCAGTCAAATGTGCAGATGAAGTCAATGAGAAGCTGCACAGGCAGGGGGCAAATAGCAGTGAACAACAAGGCCAGTGTCCAGTCCAATGTGCAGATGAAGTCCATGAGAAGCTGCACAGGCAGGGGGCAAATAGCAGTGAACAACAAGGCCAGTGGCCAGTACAATGTGCAGAGTAGGGACATCAGAAGCTGCACATGCAGGGGGCAAATAGCAGTGAACAATAAGGCCAGTAGCATCATGTGCAGAGTGGGGACATCAGAAGCTGCACAGGCAGGGGGCAAACAGCAGTGAACAAAAAGGCCAGTGGCCAGTCCAATGTGCAGATGAAGTACATGAGAAGCTGCACAGGCAGGGGGCAAATAGCAGTGAACAACAAGGCCAGTGGCCAGTACAATGTGCAGATGAAGTCCATGAGAAGCTGCACAGCCAGGGAGCAAATAGCAGTGAACAACAAGGCCAGTGGCCAGTCCAATGTGCAGATGAAGTCCATGAGAAGCTGCACAGGCAGGGGGCAAATAGCAGTGAACAACAAGGCCAGTGGCCAGTACAATGTGCAGAGTAGGGACATCAGAAGCTGCACAGGCAGGGGGAAAATAGCAGTGAACAATAAGGCCAGTACATTGTGCAGAGTGGGGACATCAGAAGCTGCACAGGCAGGGGGCAAACAGCAGTGAACAAAAAGGCCAGTGGCCAGTACAATGTGCAGATGAAGTCCATGAGAAGCTGCACAGCCAGGGAGCAAATAGCAGTGAACAACAAGGCCAGTGGCCAGTCCAATGTGCAGAAGAAGTCCATGAGAAGCTGCACAGGCAGGGGGCAAATAGCAGTGAACAACAAGGCCAGTGGCCAGTACAATGTGCAGAGTGAGGGACATCAGAAGCTGCACAGGCAGGGGGCAAATAGCAGTGAACAACAAGGCCAGTACATTGTGCAGAGTGGGGTACATCAGAAGCTGCACAGGCAGGGGGCAAACAGCAGTGAACAAAAAAGCCAATGGCCAGTCCAATGTGCAGATGAAGTCCATGAGAAGCTGCACAGGCAGGGGGCAAATAGCAGTGAACAACAAGGCCAGTGGCCAGTACAATGTGCAGATGAAGTCCATGAGAAGCTGCACAGCCAGGGAGCAAATAGCAGTGAACAACAAGGCCAGTGGCCAGTCCAATGTGCAGTTGAAGTCCATGAGAAGCTGCACAGGCAGGGGGCAAATAGCAGTGAACAACAAGGCCAGTGGCCAGTACAATGTGCAGAGTGAAGGACATGCAGAAGCTGCACAGGCAGGGGGCAAATAGCAGTGAACAATAAGGCCAGTACATTATGCAGAGTTTGGACATCAGAAGCTGCACAGGCAGGGGGCAAACAGCAGTGAACAAAAAGGCCAGTGGCCAGTCCAATGTGCAGATGAAGTCCATGAGAAGCTGCACAGGCAGGGGGCAAATAGCAGTGAACAATAAGGCCAGTGGCAGCATTGTGCAGAGTGGGGTACATGAGAAGCTGCACAGGCAGGGGGCAAATAGCAGTGAACAATGCCAATGGCCAGTACATTGTGCAGAGTGGGGACATCAGAAGCTGCACAGGCAGGGGGCAAACAGCAGTGAACAAAAAGGCCAGTGTCCAGTCCAATGTGCAGATGAAGTCCATGAGAAGCTGCACAGCCAGGGAGCAAATAGCAGTGAACAACAAGGCCAGTGGCCAGTACAATGTGCAGAGTAGGGACATCAGAAGCTGCACAGGCAGGGGGCAAACAGCAGTGAACAATAAGGCCAGTACATTGTGCAGAGTGGGGACATCAGAAGCTGCACAGGCAGGGGGCAAACAGCAGTGAACAAAAAGGCCAGTACATTGTGCAGAGTAGTGACATCAGAAGCTACACAGGGAATGTATGCAACTCTACCATGCCATGCCCAGCCACAGAGTAATGGGGCTGACAATGGGCATCACACGCACCGCTGTGGACAGACAGGTGTGTGAGGGTGACCACCACTCAGATGGGGCTGTCTGTCGAACTTGGAGCTGACTGTGTGTTGGGGTCAGTTGGAGGGCTGCCCTGGGCAGTGGGAGGAACAACTGTGGAAGAGCCATCGCTGCTTGTGGGAGCTGGGGGGCTGCTTGGACCAGGTGGGGTGGTGGCCCGGGGAGGTGGACTCATGCCCTGGTGAGACACAGTGTGTGCCGGAGATTGTGGAGGGGTGCCTCTCCACTTCTTGGGGATCCTGAAAGGCTTCCCTGCCTGGGGATTGAGGTGAACTGGGGCGGACACAACAGGTGACCCCACTACCAAAGCTGATTCTGGTGTGGATGGTGACCCTCCCTCTGGGGACATGCTGGATCCTGCTGTGCGCTTGCCTGGGGTTTGCCGCCGCCCTGCCTCCCTCTGTCCACCAGGTTTGCCCCCTACAGTGTCCTCCCGTGCTGGCTTCACAGGGCTTGGGATGGGAGTGGAGGTCAAGGATGGATTATCCATGGGGCCCTCATCCTGTGTCATCCAGGCAACACCTTCTCAGTGGGTGTGGAAACTGTCTGCGAGACGTCTTTGGGACAGGGGAGTCTTTGGCGGGGGAGGAAGGTGAGGCCTGTGACCCTGATGCTTGTTTCTTTGCTTTGTGGCCCTTGCTGTCGCCTGATGGGCTTTTCTCTCTGCGCTCTGGGGTGGCCTTACTTTTATGTGGGGATGGTGTCTGCGCTCTAGTATGCTTGGGCTGCTGCTGCTCCTGTATGCTGCGGGTTCTGTATCGGGACTTTGGGGTCCGCTGAGCATTGTCACCGTCATCAGAGGTGCACAGTGACATGGGGCCGGACAAAGTGATGGGAGCCGCTCCCTGACTATGTGCCTGTTGCAGGGCTGCTGTCACAGTTGATGACAAGGACTGCACAGTCCGATGTAGCCCACCTACGTCGGAATGTATGCCCTCCATGAAAGCTATAACCTGCCCCAACTTTTTGTCGTGCTCTTGGAAGGCATTGAGAAGTGCTGTCTGCCCCACACACAGCTGGCGCAATAGCTCGACTGCTTCAGCAGGGCTGACATGGGCTGGGGCCTGGGGTGAAGGTGACTCTTCCCTTCCTACTCGTGCGGACACGGGCAGCACCAGTGGAGGTTAAAGGGAGGCTGGGCACTGGACGCTGTGTGGCGGAAGAGGAGGCAGAGTCCCCGTTCCCTGTACCCCCCAACATGGATGCGTCACCGCTGGCATCAGATGATGTAGAGCTTTGTGTCTCCGGTTGTGAATCCTCTAGCAGACTCCTGTCCCCCTCCTCGGCGCTGGTCACATCTGTGTCAGTCTGCTCCGGTGCGGCTGTTGCACTGGATGCCTCACCACTGGTGTCCGTCCCCTGTCCCTCTGCACATACGGGAGATGCTGCATAGGAGAGAGAAGTACTGTGAGATGAGTGGCATCAACAGAACTAACACGTGCCAATACATCTGCATCCTAGAAGAGGTGTGCAGCACATCGCATGCCACCCTGTGCACACATATATCTTGCCACCCAAAATATCAAGCCAACGGTGCATGTCCAACACACATCCTGCCATAAGTGCCCCAGGTGACTCACACAGCACACCATCCTGCTGTTGGCTCACATCAGACACAGCCACAAAATGGCCTGTGCACACACACTGTCCCGATGGTGGCAAGGATGAACACCACAACATGGTGCTCATCACCTACATGGATGGAGCAGTAGGGGACCACACAGACCACAACACACCAGCCCACAATGACCCTGCACACATGCCATCCACCATATCGAGTTCATGGGCACATCTACTGTTGCACATTGGCCTCAGATGTCTGACTGGCAGACATCTGAGGTCTGTAATTGCACGCATTCATTGAAACGCACTCACAGTTGGCACACTGGCATTCCCATCCATCTGAATTCACACACTACCCCACAGCAGAAGGTACCTGAAGGCCACAACTCCAAATGTAAGAGAGATGCACAGTGCTAAAACTGACTTCATGAAGCACAGGTTGGGCAAATGCATGGCACATACACCCAGCACAGAGGCCACTCACAAAACATTGCACCACACAACCAACGTCACACAGCTGACAATTTGCACACTCTGTAGACACATGCACCCACTCCCAGCCAAAGGCAGCCTGCAACACATACTCACCCCTAGCTTGCTGCTGATGCTCCTTCAGTTGTCTGTCCAGCTCAGGTTGTGTGACAGCCAGGATGCGGACCATTAGTGGTGTCATGCTGCGCCTAGCCAACCTGCCAGTCCGAGGGAGCAGCCCCAGCGTCATCTCGGCCACGTTCTTGCTCAGCCGGCAGATGTCGTCCCACCTTTTATGACAGTGGGTGCGCCATCGGTTTGACACACCCAGATCTCGCACTCTGGAGGCAATGGCCCTCCACACGGCTTTACGCTGGTGGACCTTCAGCTGCAGGCATGGGAGACAAGAGGGGTGAGGTTCCAGTGACACAGTGTACAATGACAACACAAAGAAAATGCAGTAGCACGACAGTGACTCATCCAAAACTCCAGCTACAACTGTAACAGAGCCAACAATTGCTGTAAACATGGTACAATGTCATTGGTCAATCAGACGTACATGCATGCATGTTCGATGGTGGACACAGTACCTCCACATCCCATTCACATGCAGGATACCAACACAGCAAGCGACGTGTAGTCTGCCCGCAGCTACTGTCTGCAGTTACCTACAACTACACATAGAGAAGATAGCAAAACATGTGTATTGTTGTTGGACTCACTGTGTCCAACACTGCGCAGACCTAAGTGTCCTAGCCCTGTGAAAGCCTCACTGTGTCCTGGAACTCACATAGAGTGATAACAACTGTCATACACACACCCTTCTCACACGGCTGCTCCTGTGCAATCTACAGGGCAAAAATGGTACTTAGATGAAGAGGCGTGAACCAAACACACATGGAACACACTGTACATGCAGTGATGTGGACATGTGGCATTCGGCGGGGACTGTGCAGGGCAGGTGGACTGACACTGAGTGGGTAAATTGGGAGCAACACAGCCATTCACACAAACGATAACTGGCCTGACTCCTGTATCACCAAAATGCAGCTGCACTGTATGGCTGACACTACAAAACATGTCCCTCTACTCAGGATGGGCATGCAGGGTAACGTGTGAAAGAGCCCACCAAGCCCTTCCCGCTGTAGTAAGCATGCTAGGCAGTGCATGTCAGAGCCCCACAACCACTGACACATACAGAAGCACCTACACCTCACGTGTGCCCACCCTGCACTCTCACTCACAGTCTTGGAGACTTACCACGACATTAGGGCCACCATAAAGCCTTGGTTACTGTGCAAGCACCCCGTCTACCAGGACCTCAAGCTCCTCGCTGGTGAAGGGACTGGCGCGGATCTTCTGAGTCCTCGACATCACAATGGACATGTGGCAGCAGCAGCACGTTGAGGGTGGCAGCCAGCAGTCCCTTGAGGCAGCAGGTAGAGGGTGGCAGCCAGCAGTCCCTTGAGGCAGCAGCAGCAGGTGGAGGGTGGCAGCCAGCAGTCCCTTGAGGCAGCAGCAGCAGGTGGAGGGTGGCAGCCAGCAGTCCCTGGAGGCAGCAGCAGCAGGTGGAGGGTGGCAGCCAGCAGTCCCTGGAGGCAGCAGCAGCAGGTGAGGGTTGTCAGTCAGCAGTCCCTGGTAGCTGTGGGAATGTGGGGCACCCTCCCACACATATATAGGTCCCTGGGGCTGTGTCAGTGGTCCCAGGGTGCTGCAATTGGTGTACCAGGTCTGCCTCATTGAAAAACATCCAATGTCCGCCTCCGCGGTGGCGGTGCACGCCTACCGCGATTTTCAAATTCGCATCAGGCTACCGTGAGGGTGCTTCCCATTGGCTGCAAGGGCATGGTCCATGGCGGTGACACACCGTAGGGGCCATGCACGCGCTACCGCGGTGGTGCATCTTTTGAATGCTTCCAGTGACCGGCTCCGCGGTGGCGGTGCACGCCTACCGCGAGTTTCAAATCCGCATCAGGCTCCCGCGAGGGTGCTTCCCATTGGCTTCAAGGGCATGGTCCATGGCGGTGACACACTGTAGGGGCCAGGCGCGCGCTACCGCGGTGGTGCATCTTTTGAATGCTTCCAGTGACCGGCTCCGCGGTGGCGGTGCACGCCTACCGCGATTTTCAAATCCGCATCAGGCTCCCGCGAGGGTGCTTCCCATTGGCTGCAAGGGCATGGTCCATGGCGGTGACACACCGCAGGGGCCAGGCGGTAGGCACCGCCAAATGTGTGCCATACAGTGCCTGGAGTGACCGTGATTTGGGTAGCGGTGCATAGTGACCGCCATTGTCACATACATATCTGGCTGTGTCTACCGCGATCGTGCCTGGGGTATGGGCGGTGCCAGTCCGCAGGGGCCAAGCGGTAGGCACCGCCAAATGTGTGCCATACAGTGCCTGGAGTGACTGTGATTTGGGTAGCGGTGCATAGTGACCGCCATTGTCACATACATATCTGGCTGTGTCTACCACGATCGTGCCTGGGGTATGGGCAGTGCCAGTCCGCAGGGGCCAAGTGGTAGGCACCGCCAAATGCGTGCCATACAGTGCCTGGAGTGACCGTGATTTGGGTAGCGGTGCATAGTGACCGCCATTGTCACATACATATCTGGCTGTGTCTACCGCGATCGTGCCTGGGGTATGGGCGGTGCCAGTCCGCAGGGGCCAAGCGGTAGGCACCGCCAAATGTGTGCCATACAGTGCCTGGAGTGACCGTGATTTGGGTAGCGGTGCATAGTGACCGCCATTGTCACATACATATCTGGCTGTGTCTACCACGATCGTGCCTGGGGTATGGGCGGTGCCAGTCCGCAGGGGCCAAGTGGTAGGCACCGCCATATGGGTGCCAGACAGTGCCTGGAGTGACCGTGATTTGGGTAGTGGTGCATAGTGACCGCCATTGTCACATACATATCTGGCTGTGTCTACCGCGATCGTGCCTGGGGTATGGGCGGTGCCAGTCCGCAGGGGCCAAGCGGTAGGCACCGCCATATGGGTGCCAGACAGTGCCTGGAGTGAGCGTTAATGGAGTTGTGGAGTAGCTTTGCTGCACCTAATGTGTCCTCCAGCTCTATGCATAGGCCAACATGTACAGTGCCCAGTGTCTCAAAAATTGAAGGGTCCTCATGAGGGAAAATGCACAAAAGGAACATGTCACTCCACGTCACCAACACATACCATATATGGGTCGCCAATACATTGCATGGGCACATACACTTGCACATGTCACATGTGCTGTGTAATGAAATGTAGACTGTCCAGTTAATGTGTTGCATAGCATATGTTGATAATGGTCAATGTCTGTGTGTGCAATGTAACGCACAATGTTGTCTGATTTACTGAACTAGGGGCATCAGCAACTGTCACATTATGTAATGCACATGCACACACGTGTCCCCCACGCTCAGCCGGTGGTCAGTGTGTAGTTGATGTGTGCCATGTGCAACCTGTGTTGGGAGGTGTATCAGGGACAGCAACATGGTGTGTTCGGGTAGTATTGCAATTAGTAACATATGCTGGGGGTCATACTCACAGGTGTGCACACATATCTGTTAGTATATCACACTGTGCATGCGAATGAGCCGGAGGGGTGCACAGATAATTGCTGCTGATAAGGGGACAGGTGTACGAGTAGTGTGCCTGATGTGTACCTACTTGTGAAGTGCTCTGTCGGTTAATGGTGCAATGTGTAAAACTTGCCAATGTGTCTGTTGAAAAAATTGATGTAATGCACATTTCATGGTCTTTTGCATTGACATCTGTGCACTTTGATCTGTCCTAGGAGGAGGAGGCCCAATATCCATCGTCCGTTCACAGTCCTGGCAGACATGGAGAATGAGGATATAATCCGCAAATTCAGGCTGGACCGACAAACTCTGCAGAACCTATGTGCCATGTTGGAGCCCCACCTGCAGCCACGTCGGACATATCCGACAGCTTTCACCGCAACATCTAAGGTGATGGCATGCCTTCATTTCTTTGCAACAGGCTCATTCCAGCACACAGTCGCAAGTGCAGGCGGGATGTCACAGCCGATGTTCAGCATGGTGCTGAGGGATGTACTGTCGGCCATGATGCTCTACAAAGACAGATATATCCATTTCCCCAGGGGGCCTGAGTTGGAGGCTGTGAAGGGCGATTTCTATGCCCTTGGACATATCCCCCATGTCATTGGTGCAATTGATTGCACACATGTTGGGCTTGTGCCACCACAGGCACGTGAACAGGTTTACCGCAATAGGAAGCATTCACACTCGGTAAATGTTCAAGTGGTGTGCCTGGCGGACATGATCATCTCACACGTGTGTGCCAAGTTTCCCGGCTCAGCCCATGATGCCCACATCTTGCGCAGCAGCATCGTTCCTCAGCTGATGGCCAATCTGCTTCCGGAGCGTGCATGGCTTGTGGGTGAGTATGCATAGTGGATTAGAGTGGGGTGTGTGTGACATGCTGACGTGTGGCATTGTGGGACTGCAAGGTTAACCTGTGTTTCTCACACCCAGGTGACTCGGCATATCCGAACCACCCGTGGTTGCTGAGCCCATTGCGGAATCCCGTCACGCCAGCTGATGTGCGATACAATGATGCCCATGGGAGGACACGGCGTGTGATAGAACGGACATTTGGTCTCCTAAAATCAAGATTTCGTTGCCTGGACCGTACTGGAGGTGCCCTTATGTACTCGCCAGGGAAGGTGTGTCAGATAGTGGTGGCATGCTGCATGCTCCACAACCTGGCCATTCGCAAGGCAATACCCCTGATCCTGGATGACGATGATGAGCAGCCAAGGCCCCCGCCTGCAAATCAACCCGGATCCAGTGACGAGGGCAGTGGAGAGGAGGAAGGTGTCGACATGCATCGACAGCTCATCACCCGCTACTTCACTTGAAGGTGAGTGACGAGGTAGAAGGGACAAAATGGTCTGATGGTGTTGCAGTTGCTGTGTGGTGTATGTGAGCTTGGTGACTGCAGCTTTGTGTTGACTCATTGCTGCCTGCCAATGTATGTGTGATTGGTTAGTGTGATACAGAATGTCTCTATGGTGACTGTTGCTCTGTGTAAAGTTTGTAGATCTGAGTACCTTGTTGACAAGTGTTGTGTGATGTGTGCGATGCCACACCCATACAAGTGACTCTTGTTCTGTGGTTTTCCCTAGGTCCCTTCAGCATCTCACTGCCTACCTACATTCCATTCCCCTGGACCATGTCCTACACGGTGAAGGTTGCACATCCTGTATTAAAGACGGAGCAGACACAACAACATGTGTGTAAGGTGTATTTATTTACAATTGTGACATGCGAGGGTGGAGAAAATGTGAAGGGGGGAATTGAAGAAGTGAGTTGACAGTCATGGTAGATGAGATACTTCAGTAGTCCCCACAATGTTGTGGAGACCCAGTCCAACAGATAGATGCCATTCACATGGCAGTGTGGTGAAGGATAGTCCAAGAGGTCAATGCAGTGGTGCAGTGGTCTGCCATCATAGCTGTCTCGGGGACTAGCGTTTGGCAGATGCTTTGGCACGTGAGGCCCCCTGACCTTTCCTTGGACGGCCCCTTTTGCGCTTGACTGGAAGGGCCACTGCTGCAGGGACAGTGGTGTCTGAGGACTCACCCCCCTCTGTGGACGCAGGGGAGGATGATGAAGTGTCATCCTGCTGCCCATCAGGGGAGGCGGAGGGGTAGAATGTTGCGCTGGCCTGTCCCTCAGAACCGCCACTAGCTGCCCCAAGAGGTCCACAATCTGTCCCATGCGTGTGTCCATGGACCTCAGCAGCAGGAGGTGCTCCCGAGATTCTTCCTCTAACCGGCCCATTCGTCCCTGGGCCTGTTGGTAGGCCCCAAGGACTCTGTCGATGTGGGCCAGGGCTTCCGTCCCAGGATCAGTTCCCCTCTGCATGACCCTGTCCCTCCCACCTGCACTGCTGCCACGGTCCTGTCCGGTCCTCACATTGGCCCGCTGCATCCTCTCCCTGGCCTCCGCAGTCGATGTAGTGGGCTGCTCAACCCCTGGGGCAGGGAGGGTGTTGCGGCCAGCTGTGGTGGTGGTGGTGGTGGTAGTGGTTGACACACAGGCCGTGACAGCAGCTGTCTGAGGATGGTCATGGGCTGCAGCTGATGTGGTTGTGGGGACAATGGGTGCCTGGGACTGGTTGCGGGCTGCCACACCATATGGGCCAGCTTGGAGCTCCTCATCCAAGGAATCCAGGGAGTCTTCATCCAGTTGTCTCTGTTCCGGGGGGGGGACTGGCTCTGCAGGTTGGTGTCATCCTCTGCAGTGAGTTCTTGGTCACCTGTGGGTCAGATGAGAAATGGTCATTGTGTTGCACCCAGCAAAGTTTGTGTTAGCAGTGTTACATCAACTGTTTGTACATCCAGCAGTTGTTCACTGTACAAATTTGCAGTGACCGACATCCAGTGATGCATTACAAGCAGTTGTGGTACATGCATTACTTGTCCATATTGGGAGTTGTCAAGACATGACATGCACAATTTAAATTTTTTACATTGACAGGCTCATGTTGGCATCCAGTTATTGATCAATCATATGTCATCCATTTACACGTATGTGTCACTTGTTGAGCCCTTGCAGCGGTTTACTCTGCACATTGAGTGAACATTGTAGTTTCATGCATACCTTTTCAATGTGGTGTACATATCTGTATTTGCAATTCCAGCCATGCTTAAGTTTGCTTTAATTAGATCCTAGGTGGTCTGGACCACTGCTACTGTTAGATGGCATGTAGTGGTGTGCGTGGTTGTGCTCTGAGTTCCATCTACATGTGTTTCAGACTTTCACACTTTGGTTGCTGTCACAGTTTCATTTTCTTAGGTGTGTGCACACTATAGTTGCCAATGCTATCTGGGTGTGCAGTTGTGCATTGAGAGGCCTGGTGTCCTATGCCACCATGTTTTTTTAAATGCATATCTGGCTGAATGTTGTGGCTGTTGATATGTTGTGTTTGCTGTTTATTGCTTGTATTTGTGAGACCTCTCTGTGTGTGTATGATGATGGCTTTCATCTTGGTCCAGTGTGGGACAAGTCAGCATGAGATGTCTACATACCAGTTCTTTTGAAGTGGACATTGCAATAACTGACACATGCATGTTGGTGCCAGGAAGTAATGGGTCTTGTGTGCTGGCGGTCAGGTGGGCCAGTGTGAGTTGTTGTGCAAGCTTCCCACCCCCACACACCCCGACCTGTGAGATGCTGTTACCTACCTGTGAGTTGAGTGGGTAGCATACATTGCCTGCCACGTGATTCTTATTGGGGGTGTAGTGTCCCATCCTCCATAGGGGTGGAACAGCATGCATGTTGCGTTTTGTGGGACGAATAGCCAAACACAGTACACCGTCTCACTGTGAAGATGGCTACCTACCGTTTGAGGTGAAGGTGAGCAATGACATGGCTATGTGACTTGGTAGTAATTTTTGGATGGAATGTGCGTGTGGTGAGCAGAAGGTGTGTGTGGCTTTTTGTACCCATTGATTTCAGATTACATTTGGGCATGGGGTATAGCCCCCCATCACTGTTGTCCCACCGTTCTGGGTGTGGGGTTCACTCCCCCAACATTTGAAGGCACAATAGGGCAAGGGGTATAGGCTCCTAGCACAGTGGTGACATACAGCAGGGCAGCATACATTTCCACACTGTCATGGTTTCATGGTATTTGTGGACCTGAGAACATGAGCACAGTACTGGTGAAGCAGTTGTTCCAGGGCATCCATACACTGACATGTTGTGGTCAACAGTGGTGTGTGTGTGAGATGTACTCAGCCATGTGCAGACAATGTGTGCTTTTGGGGCCAGACTATACCAGCACTGTTCAGACAGACAGTGTGAGATGTGAACATTGTCAATGCATACACACATTGGTGGTCCGAACAAGACACCTTTGACAATTTTAGTCAGACAAGGTGCTGTTCTGCAATTCAGTGCAGCACTGTGGTTGCTGGGTGTGTTGCAGGACATTTTGGATGTGCTTAGTTTAGCATTGTGAGTCCCAGCTGCAGTGTAGTTTTTGGGTACACTGCACTTCCACTGTTTACATTGCAACACTGTGGTATGACATGGGTGATTGGCACTTTGCCAACCAACCTGCCAGACACTGCTGCAGGGCAGCATGATCTTTGTTAGTGTTGCAGTGTGTGATGCCTGGCACAGTGGACACAATGTGGGTCATTTTTTAACAGAGACTTGTGCATGGTGACTACAACACAACTGTTTTGCATGATTTGTGTAGGTGACTGTGGACTAAGTGGCATGGTGTCATGTGCGGCTGCACAGACGTCACATGCCTATGAGTGGGACAAGTGCTCCATCATGCTGAGCTGTGGGAGTAGGGGGCCTGTTGTGAGTTGTGCTGCTGTGTCACCAATTAAAAACAACACTCCCGGTTGAAATGGTTACCTACCCGTAAGTTTGATGAGTGACATTCAATATCTGCCACATGCTTGTGGCTGTGGGGAGTGCTCCATCTTGCGCAGCTGTAGGACAAGGGGGCCTGGTGGGAGTTGTAGTGCAGGCTTCCCAACCACCCACCCACCTCCCTGTAAGGGTGGCTACCTACCTGTTAGGTTAAGGTGAGCAATGCTATGGGTGGCACATGGTTTGGGGTGGTGGGCTCCATCTTGCGCAGCTGTAGGACAAGGGGGCCTGGTGGGAGTTGTAGTGTAGGCTTCCCAACCACCCACCCACCTCCCTGTAAGGGTGGCTACCTACCTGTTAGGTTAAGGTGAGCAATGCTATGGGTGGCACATGGGTTGGGGTGGAGTGCTCCATCTTGCGCAGCTGTAGGACAAGGGGGCCTGGTGGGAGTTGTAGTGCAGGCTTCCCAACCACTCACCCACCCACCTCCCTGTAGGGATGGCTACCTACCTGTTAGGTTAAGGTGAGCAATTCTATGGGTGGCACATGGGGGGGAAGGGCTCCATCTTGCGCAGCTGTAGGACAAGGGGGCCTGGTGGGAGTTGTAGTGCAGGCTTCCCAACCACCCACCCACCTCCCTGTAAGGGTGGCTACCTACCTGTTAGGTTAAGGTGAGCAATGCTATGGGTGGCACATGGGTTGGGGTGGAGGGCTCCATCTTGCGCAGCTGTGGGACAGGGGGGCCTGCTGGGAGTTGTAGTGCTGGCAGCATGTACACATGTACCCATGGTGATGTTGCTAGCTACCTTTGGGGGGCTTCAGGGGGAGTGTCTGTTGAATCTGTGAGAGATGTGTTGGGGGAGTGTTGTGCACATGAATAAATTTGAACCTTGGAGGTATTACTTTGTAGTAGTGCAAGACAGTACATTTGTGTGAGGTTAGGCATTTGTTTGTACTTACCAGCCTCCACTCCCCCGGGTATTCCTGAGAGACTCTCTGGATGTAGAATGCCAAGCACCTTCTCCTCCCATTCAGTGAATGTTTTGAGTGGAACGGGAGGGCCACTGCCTGTCCTGTGAGCCAGCTCATGGTTCTTGGCTCTTCTTCTTCTTGACCACTGCCTTCAGATCGTGCCACCTCTTCACAATTTCATCTCTATTGCGTGGCACGGTCCCTACTGCATTTACCTTGTCTACTATCCTTCTCAACATTTGCGCTCTTGTGGCTAGTGGTGTCTGTTGGACCTGGTTACCAAACAATTGTGGTTCTACCCTGATTATCTCATCAACCATGACCCTCAACTCACTCTCAGTGAATTTGGGCATTCTCTGTGGTGACATGGTGTGTGATGTGCCAAGGTGTTTGAGGTGCAGGTTTGGAAGTGGCAGTGGTGGTTGTGATGTGTATGGTGTGTGCTGTGCAAAGGTGTTAGAGGTGCAGGTGTGGAAGTGGTGGTGGTGGTGGTGATGTGTGTGTGTTGTGCAGATTTGCCTCTCCTGTCAGCTGTGGTGAATGTCCCTTCAGTTGTGGAGTTTTGCAAAGGATTGTGATCTGTTAGGGGGCTGGATTTATACTGGTCTCGGTGGGTGTGTCAGGATGGGGTATTGGTAGCAGGTGTGGTGTGTGTGTGGTCCTGGGATTTGTAGTTTTGGAGTTTCCCATGGGGGTGTGTCTTTGGGCTGTGTTAGGTATGTTTGGGTGCATGCCTTGTTTGGTTGGTGCACTTTGTGGCCATGTTGTGTGTTTTTCTCGCAACTGCCATTTTTTTCACGGAGCGTCCGCAGCGGTGGCTCGGCTACGGCGCTTCAGCTGTCTCACTCATTCATCACTGTTGTCGACCGCGGCGGTCGGAAACAGCGCACTGCACCGCGGCGATGTCGGGAATATCATAATTTCGATGACGGTGTCTCCGCTGTGGTTGCGGTCGTTTGGGCTGTTTCCGCTGCGAAACCGACCGCCGAGGACGGGTTTGGGCCTTCTCCGCAGGCGAACGGCGGTTTCTCGGGGAACCTTTCCACCGCCGTAGGATTTCTACCGCCGTGGATCCTAATCTGGCCGTCGGTTTTCCCGCGGTTGAGGCGGGCGGTGATTTCCCGCTACCATGGCGGTCGGCTTGCTTTTCCGAACGCCATCGTAATGACCCCCTTACTGTGTACTGTTGTTGGTTGCTGATTGATTTCTGCAGGCTCCTTGAATTGACAAATGAAAATTTTCTCTTGGATTGATTTCTGCAATATAAAAAATATTGTATATATATTTTTGTGTAGTTTTTAAAGGATTCTTTAGTAAAAAATGTGGGTTTTTAAATAATTTTCAGGTGGATTATTTTTTTTGGGCACAGGGAGCTGTTGGTGCCCAGTTAACATTAGTATTTGCCCTATTTTCAGTATTTTTCTTATCTTTGACTCACTGTTCAGCATGTGCCTGGAGGTTAGTTCATATTGGTGCTGGTATATGCAATTCAATATACAAGTTAATTTTTTGGGATGTTTGTTTGATAGCATTTTCTTTTTGGTTCGTACTTTATTTAACATTTTTGAGGAAATTTGTTTTTTTTTAAATCACGTATAAACGATTTACTTACATTGTTGTTATCGATTCATTTATAAGGCAGAGTTTGATTAGGCTACCTGAATTGTCTTTTTCAAAGTCTGTAAATTAAATTAAAAATAATAATTTGTCGTTGTTTTTTTTGTTCTTTTATTTGAGCACTCATAATACTTATTTTAGTTAAAATTACCTCCTGAGGATAGTAGATGGCACTCCTGGATTGTATATGACCGTTGTAATGCTCAGCTGCGAACAATGCTTCTGCTCAGTGTGGTATCCACAGGTATACTGAAGACAAAATGGTGGATGGCCGTTGCTTTATATATTTTCGTAGAGTTGTTGTTTTTTTTTAATATAAATATGCTTTGGAAACAGTTCTTTTTAATACTGCATTTTATGTGAGAACGTGTATTTTTTTTTAAACGGGTTATAAAATGCACTTTCAATTAATGTATTGTTCGATGGACCGCCATTTTATTTACCATTCTAGTTTCTCAAATATGTAAAAATAGTTGATGGACTTCTTTTTTAGTGTTTCTCGTCAGTAGGTCTTTGATACTCCATAAGATCTTCGTAAATTAATTATGATGTAGTTTAGATGTCGAAATTGAAAATTGTTGCAAGTTTGTTAAAAAAATACCTTTGTTAACAAAATTGTACATTATTTTTTTTTCTTTAAATTTGTGCCAATGTTCGTAATTTCGTGACCACGGCAAGCGGAGTTGGAATTATAGTGGTTCTTTCGTTTTCCATGTAAATGTACTACAATGCGTTAAGTAAGTCATTGTTTTATACTTCGTGGTTTAGGTATGTTTGTGGTTTAGCATGCGTTGTTCAGGTATGCGTGATTTAGCAGGTAGTGGTTACATCATACAACCCTTGCGGAGTCATCAGCCCAGCTGCCTGGTGACTAGGAGTTGTGCATGGAACTTGATTTTTAGCCCTCTTGGAGGTGCCTCATCAGTTTTAAGGAAAAAGGTCAACTCACTTTGGAGACTGGCGCTCGAAGTGTAGCTCTACAGAAGAATACCATGTAGAAGAGGAAACCACATCAGTACAAGGAGGATGTATAACTGCTACCAACACTGTGTGGCCTAGGGGAAGAACCAGATGTACAGGATTATTGGCATCAGCTTCGGTCCCTGATCCCCAGTGTATGCCACTGATAACTACCAACGGGCCTCTGAGTGTGCTCGTGCCTCCCTTCTGCCCTGGTGGTGATTAGTGGGTTTGGTAGAACAGACCAAGAAAAACTCCACCTATATCTGCCTAGCAGTTGTGAAGATATTTGTGTTTACCTCGCCACTTTGTGGAGACTTTGTGTGCCCACACAGCTCCATGGGTGACCTGGGCATTGAAAAGTCTAATTGCATTCAGCAGGTTCTTAGGTACATCAACCACCTCCTCAAGTATGCGGCATCAGAAAAATAGCAACAATAATCACATGGTAACAAGCAAAATGATCTGGGCCTTTAAAGTCATCAACTTAAATCGTTTCTACTGTGTTCGATGGTATCTAGGATTGCGTAGGGTCTGTAGAAATCAATTGTTTAGAAGAGGAAACATTGTATCTTTCACTGAGAAGCACTCTAGGAGTGGGTCTGGCTGCCTCCCCCACCACAATTTTCACTGAGAACTTATGAAATGAAATACCAGCATTTGTAAAGCGCACAGCAACCTCCGGAGAGGTGTCCCGGTGCTGGGGGCCGTCGGGAAGATTAAGCAATCTATTGCCCAGAGTCACGAAGGTGCTGGGCTAATCTGCTGCCGGTGATCGAACCGTGAGCCCCCGGGTTCCGGAGTCAGACGTCCTGGCCACTGCACCACACCTCTTCCCTTATGAAAGGATCTAAGTTTACTACAAACACAACCCTTTGATGAAGTCAGAAACTGAGTCGATTTGATAGTGAAATCCATTTTATAAAAATAGTAGGTTTAATCAACGGAGTTAGTGTGGGGCTAGAGCCTTTAAACTCAGTCAATGGACCCTTCATGGATAAGAATCTCTTGGGACCTGAGCGTGCCCATGCTGTTAGGTTTAAAAATCCCATTCCTGCAACGCACTCGTTTTATGCCATGTTAGGTTAGCAGTGTGTGGCTAAATATACGCCATTTGTATTCACGTTATGCAACCCACTGAGTTATCCCTGCAACGTGCAAGCTTTCCTGTAGTTAGCCAGTGTGACTCCATTTTGTATTTCGTAATCCCTATTAGGCTGCTTAGACCGTGTCTGAACTAGGCCTCATCATTCATATTGCTTGCCTCAGCAGAACACTGTATTTCATTATTATTTTCTCTCTGTTCAAGGCTGCTTCCCGACTTACTAATGAATAGGCCATTCTGCCCTCGCATGCCTATCCAAGTGTGTAGTTCTGCTCCCACGTTAGGAGACGCTGAGACTCGGTGCTGTGGCCTTGAGCCGCAGATAGCATGTACTCATCTGGCAGGTGGTAGCCCATCCTCCTGTGCCCTCTTTGTTCATGTTCGGCTCAACAGGAGACATGGAGTTACTGTCAAGTCGGGTACCCTTGACATTTTGTTGATTTGACATGACTACTGATGTTTCATACCAAATCACCCTAAAATAGCAGAACAGCCAAAATAACTCCATATTTCACTGACCTTCATGGAAATGTTCAGAAAGTGCATCAGTGAACTGATGTTTTGTTCAGGTTAGTACATGTGGTTGAGAGAGCGCTGGGCCTTACACCTCAATCTCTTAGTAGGGTTGTCAACAATTTTTTCCCATTGGACGTATGGTCCTTTGTTGGATGACATGAAGCACTAAAAGGGAGAAGACATCAACGATGCATTTCTACCTTGCGAAGTCAATGTGACTCAACAATAAGGACCAGGAATTGCCAAATAATGTTAAAGGTTTTTATTTTGGATTACCAATCAATCCAGTATATATGCAAACCAAAAATAAGTTTAGTAAGAACAACAATACAGCAGATAAGCTGAAATGTCTCAGTAAATTGAGCAGCAATAAAACGAGATACAGAATTGTGATGGCCACATCAATAGAGAAATAGATTAAAGCAAACAGATGTTTCATAAAAACTTCTCTTCTAAACATAAGTCAGTTATGGGATCATCAATCAAGGGTCTCTATTTAGGGAGCACATAGAAGGTGTCAGTATGATCAGACTTCAGTAGAAGTCTTGGAAAAAGGAAATAAGTGTTTAGCATAAAGCTTTACACTTGCAAGACCGAAAGCAAGCATAGAGGTCTGTACCTCTCAAAGTCTGAAGGGAATCTCAATGTCTTCCAACTGTGAGAACGCTAATTTAAAAGTAACAGGAGATTCAGAAACGTTCTATTCTCCTTTCACACCACCAGGAACCAACCAAATCATTTCTTGAGTTCATCTGCAAGATCCCTTCAGTTTTCCGTAGCATCGATACTTGGACTGTAGTTCTCAACCTTGAACATCTCTCCGTCCTGGTACATGATGAGCAGAAGGCCTCTTTCGACAATTAATTCTGCATGCTCACTGCCAGGTTCTTCCCTCTAGGCCTCACTATCATCAGTCTAATACAAACAATTAGCCTTTCTCCAACTAACGAGAATCATGATAATACATCTGCAAAGAAAGACTGTGCTGGCAAGGCAAAATGCATTTCAATTTAGGCCTGTAGTCAGGTCAGTGGTGGCTCCTCCGCGAAGGTGGAGGAGCGTTGCCCGACTGCTCTCAGAGCAGTGGAAAAAGTAAAACTAAAATGATAATAACACAACGTTATTATCATTTATTTTTGGTACAGGCTACGGGCCAGGTTAGGGTGGGCGGGGCTGGGATCTTAGGGAGGAGGAAATATATATGCACTATAAGTGTGCATGACAGTTTGGCCGGCCGTCTTGGGCCAGTCAAACAGTCATGCGCGCTTAGCGTTTCTCCACATGGCTGTGGGTGGAGAACAGTCCCAAGGCTCCCAGGCACTGCCTGAGCAGCCAAACAGGCCCACTCAGACCAATCACGATGCTGCTGTCATGCTGGTGACAGCAGCGTCGTGATTGGCTTAGGGGAGCCTGTGTACTGCAGGCAGCGAGGAAGAGAAGAGGATAGAGGAGAAGCTGCGGTAGTAATCAGGTAAGTGATCTTTTTCATTTTTTTATCCTTGCCCCTTTGCCCTGCTCTACCTCCCCCATTCTGTAGAAGCAGCCACTGAGTCAGGTTAAGTTTAACTAAACATTTAGGTCCATATTTACAAGGAAGTAATGCAGCGCGGTGCCGCAAGCGATTTGGCTGCGCTGCGTTACTTTCGAAGCAAAGCAATGCATCATATTTACAACAATATGACATATCCCTGAGCTGTCCCCTGTGCCGGTGCACAATTGGAAGCCAAGTGCCTGCGTTGTGAGGATGATTGTTTTTGTGACAGAAGGGACACCTTCCTGCACAAAAACAATCACGAAAGGTGTTTCCCTCTTTCTATGTGTGCTTTAGAATACAGCAAGCATAGAAAGAGGAAAAACCAAGGAGAAATAAAAGTATTTCTCCTCGTTGTGCCTCCTTACGCCTCTCCTGGGGAGGTGTAGGATTCTGATGTATTCCCAGGTTTATGAAACATTGTAAATCTGGGAATGCGGCAGAATCCATGGGTTTTGCGTGGAAACGCCCACAGCAACACCCATGGAACTTCTCTTCCACGCAAAGTGCTGCATGAAAAGGGGCCATATTTACAAGGACACGAAAAGCCACACAGGGTGGCTTTATGTGTCCTTGTTAATATGGAGCCCCACACAGCGCCGCCGGAGCGTCAAAAAAAGTGAAGCACCGGCGGCGAAAGGGGCTTGTAAATATTCCCCTTAATATGCACTTTGAATAAATACATGGTTATACATGCACACATGTAACTTGAGGAATAAATGTAAATGTGGGTAAAAAGAATATGTTTATAAGTTCCAAATGAACATTAGTGTATACGTATATACATCTCTAATCCCTACAATGAATACATTTTATGAATACATTTAAATGCTGCACTCACATTAATGAAGTGAAGGCACATTGTGAATATGATGTCAGTCACAAGTATATAATTGCATAATTGTGATTTGTAAGTGTGGAGCCTAAATTGCGCTGCTCCATGGTTTTGGAATGAAATGCCATGCTCTCTCGGAGTTTTCAAGGGCTCTGTTTTCAGTTGGTAACCTCTCACCTACTGTGTATGTCATCAGCAATCAAAAATAGAAGGCACTGAGGCAAGTGGATCAGAGCAGAGAACATTCAGTTTTGTTCATGACACCATTACACAAGGGTAATGTTTACTCATACTTTGAAGGGCTGGTTATATTTCCCTTTAGAGTTGAGCTAAGAGGCAGTCACTGAACCTTCATTTCAAACAATTTATTTACCTACTTTATTCACGTAACAGGATTGTCTCTTGTGGTTACAGCAGAAAGCAGAAAAAAATACAAAAACCTAAAATTTTAATGGCAAATTCTTATGAAAAATACTTGAATTGTATGTTTATTTACTGACTGATTAGCTCATTTGCCCTAAAAGAGCAAAGAGGTTTCGTAACAAACATTGTTGCTGCACTAGTTTGATAAGGTAGCTGGGATTCATGGCCGAGTTACATAACCTCTGCACTGGTCACAGAGAGAGCAAATGTTTGTTTTCACTGTTTTAAATTCTTGAGTGATTGGGAATGGAGAAACGCATTTTGCCACAAATATCTTTGATGTTTCAAAAGTAAAGAACATGTTTTGTACTATTATTTAGCAAAAATAGTAAAAACAGAGCAAACTCAGTTTGCACCATTTTTGACTTGTTGCAAAAATCTTTATTGGTGTAAAAGTGGCGACACGTGGGTAGGATGGGCTCTTTGGGGCTGTCTCCCTTGCATATCATGGACCGGATGCTATTGTGCCCCAGTTTGGGAAGGGCAGTTTCTGGAATTCCACGTTTCCACATTCCCGAGATCAGGAGGGTGTGGCGAGTCAGGGATCTGCTCACACTGTTGGACACTGACCCATTCACTCCTGAAACATCTTGGAGTCCAGTTCTGAGCCCAACCCATGGACCTGGAGCACATCCGTCAGCAGAGTTACATCCTTGGCAGATAACAGCTCTCCATGATGACTTGGTTTTGCTAACTGGATGACTAGGACTCAGTGAGAGGCTGTGTATAGATGTAGACAGTAGGACTTGGTGCTTTTCAAGGGCCTCATTGGTGTCTTTGCATGGGAGATTACACAAAGGGAGGCTTCTAAACATGGGGGGAGAGAACCCAGTTGTTATGCTCAGTCCCCCTGTTCGACGGAAATCACATTCTCCACAAAGGATTGTTAGGCGAGTGCTCCAGAGACTAGAAGTTACATAAGGCGTCGAGAGAAAGGCCTAATCTCTCTTCATTTCTTGGCTGACTAGAGAAGAAGATGCGTAAGCAGTTGTATCAGAGTTAGAGGTTCCTTGATAGTCCTCGGGAAGTAACTTGCTCATTGATACACCTGTTCCAAGGCAAGACCTACATAAAGAGCCATCTTGGGCAGAAGGGGCGGGGAACATTGGATGTACCCCCTCGATATGAGATCCTGGAGACCACCAGTCCCGCCACTTGCTGGTGTGCCCCTACACACTGTATCTCTTGATATCTCCCACTGACCTGCTGTCTTCCTATCAGAAACAGGCAAGACTTCACTTCTCTGCTGCTTGGAAGAGGGGTGGGCATAGGGGATCACTTGCATTATGGGCCCACTACGAGTGGTTTGGAAAACATAACCAACATAGTGGGCATAAGTAATTCAGGGGGTTTTGCCCTAAATATTTAATTATTTTGCCTGGTATTTCACCTAGGCCCTTTGCCTGCTTTCTGTAGACAAAGTGGGTGAAAAATACCGGACCTGCTGTGTTCCTGCAGGACTTGTAATTCTATTGGGATTACTGACCCACATATCACGAGGGCCTACATGTTGTTATCCATCTACTAGAGGTCCTAGTTGCCCTTGCTCACCCCTTCTTGAAGCTCACCTTCCAGCATTCATCACTTTCAATCCAGTGTTACAGCTAATTGATTACCTCATTGTTAGAAATGGAGGTCTCTAGTTGGCAGTGGTATGCGCCCTGTCCAAGTAGGGACCCTTCCTTCTAGTCAGGGTAAGGGAGTTACACTCCCAAGATAACCCCCTGCTCACCTCCTTGGTAGCTTGGCATGAGCAGTCTGGCCTATCTCAGAGGCAACGTGTAAAGTATTTGTACATAACACACACAGTAACACAGTGAAAACACTACAAATGGACACAACACAATTTTAGAAAAATAAACAATCTTTATCTAAACCAAACAAGACCAAAACATCGAAAATCCAACATACATAACTCAAAAGATCATTTTTTAAAGGTTTAAGCAATTCTGTCCATAGAACTCTATGGATGTGTTGATTTTAGCACAAAGTACCTTTGATTGGTCAAAATCCAAGTCGAAAAACAGCCGCAAAGAAGGAAAGCGTCAGAAAACACAGTGATGTGTCAGTTCTTGAGTCCCAAGGAAATGGATGCATCAGTTCTGCTGCACGCAAGAGAAGTGTTGCGTCGATTCCTTACTGCGAGGAGAAGGGATGTGTCGATTTCCGAAGTCGACTCCTTTTGGCCGAGTGATGCATTGGAAACTTGGCGCACAGATGCGATGAGTGAGAACATCCCGGCTCTGTGGGTTGATGCAGTGGTGAAACAGGTGCTCGGTGCTCTAGACTCCGCCGGTTCTTCGGGCCACGAACCAGCACTGCATCGATTTTTCAGCCGCACCGCGGTGATGTGTTGGTTTTTCAACTGCATGGCAATCTTGCAGCAGGAAAACGGCGCTAGAAGGGCGATGCATGGATTTTCAAGTAGTGAAGCAGCAGAATCACCTCCAAGGGCCCAGAACTGGAATTGGCACCACTTGGTAGGTAAGAACTCTCAGCAGTGGAGTTCAGAGATGCTGCAGATGAAGTCTTTGATGGCACTGAGACTTCCAACAGGAGGCAAGCACACACAAGCCCTTGAAGAACCTTGGAACAGCAGGATACAGGAAAGCAAAGTTCAGTTCTTTCACTGCCCACAGCCAGAAGCAGCAACTGCAGGCTAACCCAGCAAAGTAGCACACAACAAAGGGGAAGTACTCCTCCTGACAGCTCTTCAGCTCTTCTTCTTGGCAGAGTCCAAAGATCTGGGGTTTTAGGTCCAGTATTCATACCCCTTTTTGCCTTTAAGTAGACATACTTCAAAGAAAAGTCTTTGTTGTCCAAAAGATCCTGTTTTGCCCTGCCTTGGTTCCAGACACACTAAAGGGGGCGGAGACAGCATTGTGAGAGGCCAGGCACAACCCTATTCAGTTGTCAGTGACAACTCCTCCCACCACTCTAGCGCAGAAAGCCCATCAGCCTGGTGATGGGCCATGAGGATATGCAGGGCACACCTCAGCTCCTTTAGTGTGACTCTCTAGAGTAAATGAACAAACAACCCAGCTGTCAGTCAAATCAGACGTTGATTCCACAGGCAGGCAGAGGCACAGGATGGTAAAGCAAGAAAATGCCCACTTTCTAAAAGTGGCATTTTGAAACACACAATTTTAAAACCAACTTCACTAAAAGATGTATTTTTAAATCCTGAGTTCACGGAACCCAAACTCCAAATCTCTATCTTTTCCCAAATGAAAGTTACACTTGTAAGATGTTACAAGGCAGCTCCAATGATTCCCTTTGGAAGAGATAGTCCTTACAGTAGTGAAAAACTAAATTGGCAGTAGTTTACTATCAGGACATGTAAAACACACCAGTACATGTCCTACCTTTCACATACACTGCACCCTGCCCATGGGGCTACCTTCGGCCTACCTTAGGGAAGCCTTACATGTAAGAAAAGGGAATGTTTGGACCTGGCAAGTGGGTGCACTTGCCGGGTTGACATGGCAGTATAAAATTGCACTCACAGACACTGCAGTGGCAGGCCTGTGGGGGGCACAATCAGTGCTGCAGGCCCACTAGTAGCATTTGATTTACAGGCCCTGGGCACACACTGTGCACTTTACTAGGGACTTAACAGTAAATCAAATATGCCAATCATGGATAACCAATCATAAACCCAATTTACACAGGGAGCACTTGCACTTTAGCACTGATCAGCAGTGATAAAGTGCCCAGAGTACACAAACCAGCAAAAACGAAGTCCAGCATACAATCAAAAATACAGGATGTAAGACCCAGGAAGGAGATAGACACCGTGGGATGTACGGTCAGGGCCTGGCAGAGCCTGCAAAGAAGGGTCCGTATTGACATCATGCACGCCCCTCTGGTGCCCCTGATAAAACACCCGAGCCTGTCTTTTCTGGCAGAGCCCGGCCCCTGTGCTCGCCTGAGAATGATGAAACTCCCAAAAATGGGAGACGTGTACCCGGGTGGCACCTTCATAGCCATGAATCAGATCCGGGAGGGGCAGGAGCTAACAGTGTTAGAGCAAATGACATACTTCCAGCTACGAGCAGCGCTGCGCGCTTACCACCCATCCTTCCCCGAGGCGCCGGACACCTTCCAGACTCTGGAGCGGTTTCTAAAAAACCCTTCCCATCACTCGCCTCTATACAGACATTCAGAACACTGCCCCGGTATGCGAAACCCGAGCCCGCCAAGAATGGGAAACTGCACTAGGTACACCCATCACGCAGGAACAATAGACGTACTGCTGCGCACAAGCACGCGCCCTCTCCCCGAACTATCGGCTGCACCTGATACATTTCAATTTCCTGCTCCGCACATACAGAACCCCCGCATGGCTTATGCGACTTAGACTGATAACAGAGGCGCGCTGCCACAGACGTAGGGCCCCGACGCAACTTTCCTGCACCTAGCATGGGATTGCCTGTTGTATTCCGCTTTAGGTGTCCATATAGGTTTTCCTGAAACATGTCCTTATATAGGCACAATTCGCATTGCCCTTATATAGGCATAAGATCCCAGTCCTTATTTAGGCATTAGCCATGCTATCCAAATACAGGCATGGTCACCTACATCCGTCCACCCCAACGTCACAACGAGTTCTTAGAAACCAGACCCTTAAGCTCTTGGGAGTTCCCCTAGCACAGGATTATTGATTTCTCCAAGAACTCATTTATTATGCATGAACCGCAATTCCTTAAGGGTTCATTCCTGACGTCTTCCTCTGGCCGACTTTACCTCAATGCTAACTTTCCAAGTCACCTACCAGGTATAAATATACCTTCCCTTGCCCAAGCAAGTAGGAGGAGACCTCGACTTTAGAGGAGCCCGTATCCCGGCCTGACGCACTGACAAGAGACGCTGTCATCCTTGCTGGCAGAGAATCCAGCTTCCAGTGTTCTGACTCCCTTCGCGGGGTGTTAGAGTTCGAGACCCGGAAAGAGATTCCCACCTCTCTCATTCTCAAGGTATGGAGCTGACTAGAACCTAGAGGGACTCTTGGCATACCAGACTTGGCATACTATAGCACACCATACTATAGAATACATCATCTACTTCTTACCTTGCACTACACTTAGGCTAGGTACACTGGGGTAGAACTAGTTAGAGAAGCATCTTATGAGTACTCGCATTTTTAGCTTATGTTATTTATGTATATGAATATATGTGTCATAGCTAAAAGATAATGCTAGCGCAGTATTATTTCTTTCTACTGCTTACGCTGTACATTATATATCTTGCATACTGTCTTGTGATCATAACAGCTCATATCTCTTACACGAGAAACAAGACTGTTCAATAAATCCTTTTATTGAAACGCCCGTCTATTCTTTCTGTGTAACTCTGAAGAAACTAAGCATGCATGATTAGCTGAGTGAAACTGTTATCTGTTGTTTCCACGATTCTGAGAGTGTTCCGATTCTAAAGGGAAACAAAGTTGTCATGTTTATGCGGTTGCCAGAAACTACTCCCTTCTTGTTTACAAGGAGTTTCTAGTGGCCTCTGAGTTAGCTGGCACAAAGTAATTAAGTTTAATATACTCGATAGGGACATACTGACCTCAGTCCTATGTCGAATCTATAGGGTATATTATTCCAATGCGCAGAGCCTATTAGGGAAATAGGAACTACACTACATGGCGCCCAACGTTTAGTAAGGCACTAATTTAACGCTAGATACTGAGTAACTCAATCGTGCTTTTCTCTCAGAGACCCCTACTCACATACTCCATAAGACGTCTGGAGTGGGTAGGGTTAAATATCCGCCAAAACTAAATTGGACAAAAATCCTATATATTAGCTGTTTGGTTTGTTCAACGTTGAAGGATACAGTGTTCCAAAATATTGTGCACCTTATCTTTTGTTTCCTTGAAACTTGTTCTACATTTTTCAAAAAACATTGTCCCTGAACGGGGATACTGCCACCGAGAACGGTGTAGGTGCGGCTGATCCAGTCGTAATAGCTTTTAACTTTACAGGTTTAATTGAAACCGATGAGGGTGTTTTAAACATTCCTCCAAACTTAAGGAGAGCCATCACTCTAAAACTTATAAAACACGGCCTATCACCAAGAGGTGGTAGAGCAGTTTTCGTGATAGAGGCACACGAATCCTTTCAGACAGAGGTATTCTATTCATGGATAGTATTCCCAGAATCAAATCCAGTAACAAAAGTGTTTCACTTCTTTAAAGAAGATGAACCACCAGAGGAATATATTCCTTTCGAGGATATTGAAATTCCACTCACATACCAGGAGCATCATCTCTGGTTTAAAGGCGCCCTAAAACATCACAAAAACATTACCAGGCTCGGTCCACTAGGTAGACCAGGAGCAACATGGCCGATTCTAGCCGGCTACACACCTCATCCTGACATCGATGAGATGTCAGACGAGGAATTACTTACTCAACTACAAGAGTTAATAAAAATTTACAGACAATTAGTCCAATATGTCATGTAGACTTTCACAGTCCAACCACCAATGACCATTCCAAATCAAACCCCTCAACAGGGGAATACACTAAAAATTACTCCACAGACTTTACACGCAGTCATGGGTAAAATGCCCACAAAACGTGAACAAATTCCATTCTGGATAGCTCAAAAAATTACTCAAATCGAAGCAGTATTTCCAAATACTAGCCCTTATGAGAAACACAGAATCCTAACAATCTGTTTACCAATGGGGATCACACCACAACTGGAAGACTGCACCACTTGGGGCACAGTCTTTGCTGCCATCTATACTAAAACACATGGTGTTCCATCAATTGCAGTAATACCAGATGTCCTGAAACAAATTCAAAATGAATACAGGGCAGAACCTGCTCTGAATTTAGGTATGAAATTACTGAAAAACTTCGACCAGGTCTCAACAATAATATTATCTAATATTAAAGGGAAGGCAGCATCAGTGGCGATCCGCCAACGCTTAAGGGAATTTGATGTAACGGAACATCAACATGAACTACCCAGAATAATAGAACAATCTTATGCAGAATTAGGCAGAGATACTTTGGGTGGAAAACCTTTGAAGCCAAAACTATCCTGAGAAGGACTCTATTAAACAAATCCTACATCTTCTAAAAAGAAGTGGGAAACTAATAAACAAAATTCAAACGAGACACGTTCTCAATCCCGAGGTAGGTCTCCTCAAAAGGAGCCCTCTGAAAGGAGGTATAACCTCAGGAATAGGGATAATTTAAGAAAACCTGACAGATATCAAGATACTGATACACGTTCCTCTCGTACCTTTCAGATATCGTCACAGACATCAGAAAGAAGAGGACGGTCAGAACACAGAGAAGAACGTGTGAAATCCAAAGACGATAAACACGTTCAGAAAAATAAATCAAAACCTCAATTCACAAAAAAGAAGGTAGCAGGTCTGAAGATCAGACATGCCGAGGATACTGAGAACACAGCTCAAAACGGAGAATGGGCTCAGACAATGCTGGACAGTGCAGCAGAAGTAACAATAGCTCGCCAGAACCTGAAGGAACTTCTGGAGATAGTGGACTTGAATGAGTACATCACAGTAGAGACTGTAGACACCAGGGTTAGTACTCCACAAAAGTTATTTGAAATAACACTCCGAATGGAGGGAGACATACCAAGAAAAGTGAAAACACTCTTTTGGGAGAAACTTTCAAGGGGTTATGATATACTTCTAGCAGAAAAAGACTGGCCACCACACTTTGTCAGGGAGTGCCCACATGGTGAGGACATCATTATGCCAGCCTTCTCCAACCATATTCCAATTCACCTAAAATATACTTATGCCAGGAAATGGGCAGTTGCCCAGGCCCCAGCATTATACAAAAATCATGTAGGATGGGATGAGGACTCACCTCACCACAAAATACAGCTAAAAAATGAACCTACTGCACAAAGGCAGTACCCAATACAGCAAGAAGCTAAAAAACAGGTCAGGGCAATCTTAGATCAACTTGAATACCAAGGGGTGATTGAAACATGCACCTCCTCAATGAACAATCCTTTGTTTCCTGTATCCAAACCAGACAATACATATTGTCTAGTTTTGGATTACAGACACTTGAACACTTGTTCCAAAACATTTGCAGTGCAAAATGCACATAGTACAGCATTAATGAATAACATTGTGCGTAAAAAATATAAAACCACATTGGACATTTCAAATGGTTTCTTTTGTCAAAACATAGCACCTGAAAGCAGGTACTTAACAGCTTTCTCAATAATGGGGACCCAGCGTCAATTTTGTAGACTCCCACAAGGGTTCAAAAACAGCCCGGGGTTATTCTCAGCAAGGGTAACAGAGTTACTACAAATTTATGATAATGAGGCAGTGTCATACGTCGATGACATCTATCTGACAGACGATGACCTAGATAGGCACTTGAATAGGGTGAGTACCATTATATTGGGCTTCGCCTCTGAGGGCTATAAATTCAACTTTAAAAAATCCAGAATTGCCCATCTCAATGTCCTTTTCCTAGGATATGAGCTTTCAAGTGAAGGCAAGAGCTTGGCAGCTAACTTTTTAGAAAAGTGCGCGCTGCTCCAACCTCCAAAAACGCGGAAAAACTTACAATCCATCTTGGGTTTCCTAAATTTTGGAATAACTTACATTCTAAATTACGCAGAAAGGGTTAAACCTCTCTACGAATTAATCAAACCTGATTTTTCAACAAAACATTGGACACAAGAACACACAGAAATCCTGCGTTCACTCCAAGCTAACATGTTAGCAACAAATCACTTACAAACACGTGTAAATAAACGCAATTTAGTGATCCGAATAATTTCGGGTCAATGCGGATTCACCTATTTAACATTTAATGAGGGTGAAAAAGTACCAATAGCATACAAATCACATTTGTATACACAAGCAGAAATGCGCTTCACTTCAACAGAAAAAATACTGACAGCAGTTCAAACCGCTGTAGCAAAAGAAAGAGCTCTAGCTCAAGGGAAACGCATTATTGTCGTAACTCCAGTACCAGCCTTAGAGGCGGTTACAAAAGCGAGCATTCCAAATGCAAAAGCTTTACATCCTAGATGGATACAATGGGTTAATTCTCTTGCTGCAACAGATGTTGAATATGTTTTTGATCCTGATTTAAAAACACAAGCGTTCCTGCAATATGAACATGAATGTCCTCTGCCCACTGAAATTCTGCCTCCCGCTCAGTACGAATTTATAATTTATACTGACGGATCAGCACAACCCGCTACAGGGAGTAAGCAAGCTTACAGTGCAGCGTGCGCAATCGTTAAAGATCACATGCAAGATGGTAACTTCAGACCAATGGTCACTAAAACTCAATCTCAAGGAGATTGTACAGCTCAGCGAGCTGAGCTACAAGCATTCAAACTGGCACTTGAAAATACAGATCGCAAATTCCCCACACTTATAGTGTGCGATTCTTTTTACTGTGTTCAGTCGTATAATGAATATATAGAGAATTGGCTTGAAAACGGGTTCAAAGATGCAAAAGGTGGCACAATAAAGCATAAAACGCTTTGGGAACAAGTAGTTCAGTTGAGAGACGAACTTCCAAAAGCTCACGTGATACACACGCTGAGTCATCAAGGTGATGGCGTTCACGTTGCAGGGAATTCATTGGCTGATGAAGCCGCAAAGGGGGCTGTTCAGACGGCTTCCGTAGCTGCGATCACTCGTTCAAAAACGAGAATAGACAGTGAGATATTGTTGGCTGTCAATGCTTCAAGCAAAGGCAGTGGTGCAGCGTTACCAAAGAAATTTCCACTCAAGTACTCTTATGTAATTGATGCGAACAACGTTCCTTTTGCTCGAATCCCTGGAGTGGGGGATAGGGTAATTCCAAACATGGAACATAGAGCAGCTTTGATTTATGAAGCACATCTGGGGGAGGGTCTGTCACATCAAGGGATCTCTAAAACCATATTAACATTAAAAGAGATGTACTGGTGGCCTGGAATGAATACACAGATTCACATCTTCATCAATGACTGCAGAGACTGCAATAAACAGCGTGGTGCAGAACGCCATCAGACACCAGACTACGAAGTAGCCTGCCCAGTACAGACACCATTGTTAGACAGCATTAGACTATCTACGCGCAGGCGTCCTTTTGGACAAATGCAATCCCACAAATACTAAGTCAAGGTTCCTATGGATGTGGCCTCAGCGCTCGGCTGACGCTCGAACTGTTATAAAAGATTTGCGAGTCTTTATCGGCACATACGCAATTGGCACGCTACATTCTGACCAGGGCCCTGCATTTAGCTCTCGGGCTTACAAAGAAGCCATGGCCAGTTTGGGCGTAGCATTGCGGTACTCCTCTCCGGTTCATCCTGAGGGAAATTCTGTTGTGGAAAGGAAAAACCGGGACATAAAGCAGTCTATAACAGCCAGAGTATTAGGTTCGAGTGGTGGGTGGGTCAAACATCTTTATGGGGTCCAACGCTCATTAAATAATTTGCCAATAAGTTCTCTAGGGGGGGTCACTCCATATGAGGTCCTATTTGGGACAAGAATGTGGGTTCCAGATCTCAAATGTAAAGGCACAGTGGTGGAAAATAAACCCTTTGATATCAAAGATCGTTTGGCTGTTTTACAGGATCTAAATGAACTAAGATCGAAACAAAGCAACGTGTTCCTGAAGCCAACCACCACTGGGGAAAAACCGGCAGTCCCAGCAAGGCCTGTCTGGATCCCAAAAGTTGGGGATCTAGTCAGAGAAGATTGCGGACAAGAAGGAATTTGGACCTTCTTACAGACAACCAGTACCTGTCCTAGCCGTCCACGGAACAAGAACAGTACTTCTGCCGCCCCTTGCTGGAAAAAAGGAGAAAAGATTTCTGTCAATCGACCTCATCAAACCACAGTATGTGGCCAATACTAAATAGTAGGCCTTGTGGACTCCGACCTAGTAGCAGACGCACTCCTCTCGCTACTATCCAAGAGGTTCAGACTGAAAGACTCATAACCATCGAGAATTCAGCAGTAAGAGATGAAGGACTAAGCAACAATGCTATGGAACTCATCCCTCTTGAAACTCAAGTAACAGTTCATCCAGATACACCTGTCTACACCAATGTAACACGTGATCAACTGGTTCCAGCGATTTCTACGAATCCTCCTGATGCAATTTCAACAATTGACTGAACTGCTTCTGGCTATTTCATTAACTTTGATACGTTTTCTGAGGATCCGAGTGAGCCTGAAACGACGCCAGCCTCAAAAACTTTTAAGCAACAAGTACAAGACCTTTTTCATTTTCTGAAAGAGACTTCTCTGGTTTCACCATGGATTGAAATATGGATTATTTCTGGAATATTTTTTTTCTGTTTTGGCTAGCTTTGGTTATGACTCTTAGCATGCTTATAAATGGCAGATACATTCGTATGGACACTGAAAGTAAAAATGTGAACTTACTTTTAAACCCACACAAATCTTCCCATCGTGAAGCAAGAGACTTGTCAGCAGTGAAGATCACAGCCGTTCCTATACAGGATGGTATAGTTTGGGACAAAACCGATTTCGACATATTCGGCCCGACTGAACTTTTGAAGATTCCACATTTATTTAAAATTTCATTAAGTGACTTTATTACCTCCAGTACCTATTCTGATGATTGGGACTTTGAGACTGTTAATGATATGATGTCTGATCTAGAAAGGTCTGCTGCGTTCTCTAACAATGAATACTTAGAGGGTTCATCAGACTACGAACAGCTTTATTGTTACAACCACTATGGTCATCATTTTTTGCATAAATCTGCAACACCTAGAAATGTGTTTATGTTTAACCAATGGGAACATTGTCCTACACCACCAAGGGGTAGTTCAAAAACGTTTGCAAATAAGTTTCCATATTTTTCAGGGTACAATACATCTGATCCAGAAACATTTTACTTTAAGAATGTAAACAAAACAGGACAGAAAATTATGTTAACTAATACAAAACAGATTTATTCTGCAGCCTTTATTACCCAACTGTCTAGACAAGGATTTGACTTTTGGAAAGACACAATCAACACAAAATCTGTCTGGGGTTCTAAAGATTGGCAAGTGCAGGGGATAGAAGCTTTGTTTAGAGCCTGTGTCATCCCACAGCAAATAATGTTTTTGAATGACACTGTGCAACAAACGTCTTGCCTTGGTTTAGCCAAGATCAAAGACATGAACACACCTTCTGTACCAACACCTGCAAGTAATAGCACTACACAGGGAGCGGTCACAGTAGACACAATACTACAAAACAACAGATCAGATCCTGATTGGAAAAAATGGTTGCTCTGGCCCACAGACACAAACATCTGTCAAGAAAGATTCCTGAATAGAATACAGGGCTTTACTATCCTTAGGCCAGACCCACGTTATGTTCAACGACAACATCCGGGGGTAGTAACAACATACAGTGTAGGAAAATTGTGCCTCGACTGGTTACAAAAATCTACGCTCGAGGATGTGAAACAACACTTATCTTTACTTAAAGAAGATGCAGACCTTAGGGATTTCTTGCTAGGACCAAGAAAACCGCGTCAAAAACGTTTCATATATGCCGGCATTTATGCTGCTTATAATGAAATATGGAAGGTTTCACAGGCAGAGGCCGCAGAACAAATACGTGAGCTTGATCGTATTAACTTAGAGAAAACTCTCACTGTGGTCGACAATGGGTTAACAACTTTGTCATCCAGAATTTATTCATTGGACAACATTGTATCCTCTGCTATAGACATACTGGAACAAGATTTAGCCATGTTACAACAAGGCCAATCTCAGTTACGTTCTATTATGTTATTAGGCTGGACGCTGCAATCCTTGCGTGCAGGCTATGTGCCTTGGCGTTTTATCAACACGTCGTCTCTGTTTTCAGAATACAATCTAATTGATAAACAGATCGAACTGGCACAAAGGGGAGCAAAGTATACAGTGCTGAGCATTGAAAAACTGGAAAAATTACCATTTACGGTAGCAGAAAAACCAGCTACAGAATGGCTTATTCATGGCAAAATAACTCTGCCTGTCACTACTTTTCATTTTCAGTATTGCCTCAAACAAATGAAAGCAGGCAATTATGAAAGGTTGGGTAAAGAATACATTAAGACATCCTGGGATTTACCTTACGATTACAGATGTTGGAGTGGGGATCGTGAAGTGTTTCTAAGCGGTACACACTGTGAAAATGCACTGAGCGGCTCACTCATATGTCAGGACATTTCGTTACACGGGGCTTGTAATGGTTCTGTGGCAAACTTGTCCTGCCACCTGCTGTGATTAATCCAACGTTTGGACAACTTTCTAATGGGAGTTACCTCATGTTGAATGATCAGAGTTGCTGTGGCATGTTGCCAGGAATCCCATATCTGGTAACGGTTGGCACCAGGGTTACTTGTTGTATGCAAGTATTGTTTCCCCAAATAGACACAGTCAGGGAGTCGCCTCTATGGCCTTCATTGAATGTTTCTTTTATACGTTTTGATACTTTAAGCAGAATGAAAGCCATGCTTTTACAACAAACCGTGCCTTTGACCTCGGCCAGAGAAATCTATGATTTACAAATCGCAAGGACTTCGGCTGAGATACAGGCTCTAATTCGTACAAACTGCCCTATACATTTCGTAGAAATGATGGGACGTATCTTAAACATGTCTGATACGAGCGGGATTGTACATGTATTTAAGACCATCTGTTCAGGACTGTTAACACCTTTTCAGGCAGTCCTCGGAATCATTCCAAACTTCGCACATTCGGTGTTTGGTGGTGTGCCATTAATTCTAGCACTTGTTGCAGGAATCCTGTTTTTATTCCTACTACTACACTATGGCAAGCCTATCCACCGGCGTCACTCCCAGCAATTTGGAGAAAGCTCTCCTAGAACGGAAGTGCCGTGAGCGCATAGTGCAACTTTTGGGCATACCTCGTCTACGGGAACTTAATACAACATGGTTTCTGTCATTTAGACAAATCTGGCAAGATTGCATCTTACCTGTTCTACGCTGCCTGCTTTGCGGTGAAGAATGCGTGCTAGACACCTGTCTAACACTCCCATCAGTCATGCCAACGGATATTGATACTCTGCTGGACCCGATAACGGACCATGCTCTGTGTTGTCCCCAGAGGCTACCAATCCTGATGACGGCATTCCTTGAGATCTCACAGACTCTTCCTGCTGCTGCTGAGGTACGAGATGGATCAACAGGCACACAGGTAACAACGGACGTGAACATTGCTGCGGCATCCTATGCTGAAGGCGAAACTTCACATCTCTGTGCAGTTAACCTTCTAAATGAGGTATTCCAACTGTCACCGACATCGGTAGATGATCTTTTGACTACAGGAATAGATGATTTCATGTTTACACCAGACCCATACACTGACTTTGATTCGGCTCACAGTGTACCGGGGACGCAATGAATTTGGCCTCCATATTTTCAAAACAGAACAAAACTTGGAACTGTTCCTAAAAAATTGAATTTTTTTTTTCTCTCACTATTTTTGAAAATACATGGCAATTCAATCTGCTTACAGTAGAACTGTTCATATAGAACGGACTTCTTTGAATACTTCCAGGGACACATTGTCACCTTATTTACCACAATATTCATTGAGTACCATGATATGAAATGGCTTTGATTTTTTGAATGCTCGTCAACCATTTCGTCATATGTATATATATTTCTGTTTTATCATTCATGTTGCATTTATTTCCAATATATGCTTAGAATGAAAAAATGCTTTAAAAAGTACAGTACCTATTGCATTACATGTTTAGCAACAGTTTCTTTTAAACAATTTCTTTTAATATATGCTTTTAGAAATATTTTTAGCAACATGTGGTACTCAGTTTAATGTTTAGCATTTCATGTTTAGCATTTAGTACTATCGTTCATTCGAAAGTGGAGTGGGTGTTGTATTCCGCTTTAGGAGTCCCTATATAGGTTTTCCTGAAACATGTCCTTATATAGGCACAATTCGCATTGCCCTTATATAGGCATAAGATCCCAGTCCTTATTTAGGCATTAGCCATGCTATCCAAATACAGGCATGGTCACCTACATCCGTCCACCCCAACGTCACGAGTTCTTAGAAACCAGACCCTTAAGCTCTTGGGAGTTCCCCTAGCACAGGATTATTGATTTCTCCAAGAACTCATTTATTATGCATGAACCGTTATTCCTTAAGTGTTCATTCCTGACGTCTTCCTCTGGCCGACTTTACGTCAATGCTAACTTTCCAAGGCACCTACCAGGTATAAATATACGTTCCCTTGCCCAAGCAAGTAGGAGGAGACCTCGACTTTAGAGGAGCCCATATCCCGGCCTGACGCACTGACAAGAGACGCTGTCATCCCTGCTCGCAGAAAATCCAGATTCCAGTGTTCTGACTCCCTTCGCGGGGTGTTAGAGTTCGAGACCCGGAAAGAGATTCCCACCTCTCTCATTCTCAAGGTATGGAGCTGACTAGAACCAAGAGGGACTCTTGGCATACCAGATTTGGCATACTATAGCACACCATACTATAGAATACATCATCCACTTCTTACCTTGCACTATACTTAGGTTAGGTACAGTGGGGTAGAACTAGTTAGAGAAGCATCTTATGAGTACTCGCATTTTTAGCTTATGTTATTTATGTATATGAATATATGTGTCATAGCTAAAAGATAATGCGAGCGCAGTATTATTTCTTTCTACTGCTTACGCTGTACATTATATATCTCGCATACTGTCTTGTGATCATAACAGCTCATATCTCTTACACGAGAAACAAGACTGTTCAATAAATCCTTTTATTGAAACGCCCGTCTATTCTTTCTGTGTAACTCTGAAGAAACTAAGCATGCACGATTAGCTGAGTGAAACTGTTATCTGTTGTGTCCACGATTCTGAGAGTGTTCCGATTCTAAAGGGAAACAAAGTTATCATGTTTATGCGGTTGCCAGAAACTACTCCCTTCTTGTTTACAAGGAGTTTCTAGTGGCCTCTGAGTTAGCTGGCACAAAGTAATTAAGTTTAATATACTCGATAGGGACATACTGACCTCAGTCCTATGTCGAATCTATAGGGTATATTATTCCAATGCGCAGAGCCTATAGGGAAATAGGAACTACACTACATGCCCTCAGATCCACACATATGGGGGGACAGTATTTGACGCTATAGACGAGATGACGGACACACCCATAGACAGATCCCCACTAACGGCGCTATTAGGGTACGTGAAGGACATTCTAACAGGGGACAGATGGCTTTGTGCAATGCTACTGCTGCTCGTAAAAGGCGCATCGCCATGACTTGAGGCAGGAACCAGGCCCCCAAGAAAACAATGTGGCTCAGAGATGCGGCGTTCTGTTAGGAACAGTTAGCAGCATTCTGGGACTTGATGCCCAATCAATCCAGACCCAGGGACATCTGGGGCCCCCTACAACAATGCGTAAGTGCACACATGACTGGTACGGCTACCCCTTCTGTGCCCCAACGATAGATGTGTAGCTCTGATCACCACCTCCCAGCCATGCAGAGCCAACGCGAATCCCTACAAGGCCGCATGGCCTGATTGCGTGGCCTAGGACCCTTCCTCCCCCTAATTTCCCCCTCAGACTTGCCCTCCCCCCTCCCTGGTTGTATGGTTAATGTAACACTCAGCGGAGCGGAATAGACTAGACTTACAGGAAGTCAACAGGATTATGTGGGGACCTTCAAGCAACACTGTGTGCTAAGCGTGAATCCTGTGTGTGATTTGCCACAAATAGACTCCGCCAAAAACGATCCGCAAGAACAACGTACACCGCACAGTGAACTGTAATTGTTGAATCGTAATACATGTATGCTTGAATGTGATTCCTGCTGTAACTGTATTCACAAATCTTGAATAAAAAGAATGTTAAAAAAAAAATACAGGACGTAGAGGCAAAAAGACGGGGGAAACCACACCAAGGATGCCAGGTCTAACAGTCATCTTCCCTTGGTTAGTTAGTGTTTTACACTGACCTGTACAGGAGTAGCCACACATCCCTGATTTGTTGTGCAAGTGTATATGGGGAAATAAAAATATCGTCACATCTAATATGCTTAGTGACTCTACCTCATTATTGGGGTCTAGAAAACTGATTTATAAGACTGATTCAAATTTAAGAACAACTCCTACTTAGCAGGCTATTAATGGAGTTTGCCTTATGTGAAGGTACATCCACTCTCTAGAGGACATGGGCAAAAAACATTTGCTGGCCGGCCCAGGGAACCTCATGCTATCATGTGCTCCGTGCTGCCCTGGACATTACATTACAGACTCCATCAGCAGAGCTATTGGTATCAGTTTCATGCTCAGAAGACTTGCCTGGGTGTGATCATTTGGGTTTTCTGGAGATGTGCAAGCATCCTTAATGGGCATGACCTTTGACGGCTCCAGGCTATTTGGAAAAAAGGTTGAATCTGTGCTAGAATGATTCAAGAATAGTCACACCACAGTATGATCAGGTGGGTCTTACAAATTGGTTAAAGAGGGCATGCCCTGCCTTTCATTTCATCCACACACCACCCTCTTCCAACACTGTAGCCACTTTCAGAGAAGACCTCCACAATTGAGTTGTTGGAAGTGAACCTTCTATTGTGCAAGGCTGCCAATGAATCAGTGTCAGACTTGGAGAAGGAGGGAGACTACAACTGTCATTACTTCCTTGTTCCAAACAAGGACAGAGGTCTATTTTAGACTTTTGCCAAGTGAATGCTTCACTGAAGGAAAGGCAGGTTAAAAATACCCACTTTCTCAGATCCTGTCACCTCTGGACACAGGAAACTGGATAGCATCCTTAGACTTGCAGAATGCGCAATGCCATATACTCATCCTGTAGTCCCACAGACGTGACCTACAGTTCAAGGTGGGCTAGGAACACTTTCAATTCATGATGCTTCCATTTGGCCTTAATTCAGCCCCTTGGGAGTTCACAAATGTAATGGTGGTGGTCACTACTGATCTCTGGAGGTGAGGAGTACGTGATGACTTGCTGCTAAGGTAGGCTTGCAACAGTCAGTCATAGACCACCTACGGACAATGGACAAACTCCTAACATCATTGTGCTTCACCATCAATGAGCTGAAGTCCCACCTGAACCCAATGCAGAGAATTCCATTAACTGGGGCAATTCTGGACATGTGGCATTCAGGGCCTTTCCTCTGCCACAGTGAGTCTAAGATATTTAGTATATGATCCCGATGTTTCCGGAACAGTCCTGAGTTTCGATGAGGATGGCTCTGAGGCTTCTTGGTCTTCTGGACTTGTGTATCCTCCTTATTCTGAATGCCGGGTGGCTTATGCGGGCACTGCAATGCAATCCCAGATTTCAGTAGGCCCAGCAGCAGGACTGCCACTACGACTCCATTCAGCTCTGGAGGGCGCCATTGCAGGGTCTGCAGTGGTGGCTGACCTGTGGCAGGCCGCTGTCACTCCCCCATTCCAAATTTATGGTGGTAATAGATGTCTCACTGATGGGTTGGGAGGTCATCTGGGAAAGATGGAGATCAGCAGCCTCTAGTTTCAGGTGTAGAGTCAGATCCATATCCATCTTTTTAAGGTTTGCATGATCTGTCTGGCTCTAAAAGTCTTCCTGCATCCATTAAAGAAAGGCTTATGCAGGTTCTCGCAGGCAAAATGTCCAGTATGTGGTACTACAATAAGCAGTGTGGAGTGGGGGACTGGATCCTGTGTCAGGAGGCGCTACATCTATGGAGGTTCCTAGTTGCCACCAATCTAGATGGATTCCTGAAAGCCAGAGGAGACAAAATGAGCAGGCGTCATCTAGTGGACCAAAAGGGACGTCTTCATCCTGAGGTGGCGCATGGTGGCTTCGATAAATGGGGTATGCCTGACTGGATCTATTCGCCACTGGGGAATGCCCAGTTTCAGCAACTCTGCGCATTTTAATTTCCTCTAAGGCTCTTGTTAGGAAATGTATTCCAGCTTCAATGGAAGGAAGGGCTTCTGTTCACATTTCCACCTCTACCTCTCCTGTCTCAGATACTATGAACATGCATGCTGACATTCAAACCTGGGTGAATAAATTATGGCAAGGGAATGATCTACTCAATGGATAGAGCTGCAGGGGTACTAGGCTTTACTATGAAATTGATGGATGCTTCAGCCGCTTTAGACGTTGCACTGTTGGGCTGTGACACCACTCGCTTATGAACAATAGTGTAATCATACTCTTGCAATCTCAAACCCCACTCTTGATGCGAGGGAATATCTTGGCTTTCGGATTTCTGAAAATGGTGAGCAATGCCTGCTGACAAGGGTGAAATGCTTTCCATATAGAAACACATGAAAATGTTCACAAGCCCACACTGCAGCCAGGCTCTTTTTTCTGTCTGAGAATAGGCACACTCAGTCTGAGATAGACTTCTGCTAGCATAGGCCACAATGTGTCTGTGAGCATTTGGATGTCCATTATGTTGAGCAAGATCGCGTCCAACCCCACCTGGGGCATGGCTTGCATCTCCAACAATATCAGTATATAACTTTGGATCAAAGTAAGGTATTTCAGTTGCATTTTCAATTGCGTATTTGATATTCTTGAAACTTCAATCACATTCAGAGGACCATTGGAAGGGAACATTCTTCTTTGTCATCTCTCTTAATGGGGCACTCATCGTGGCAAAATCATGAATGTATCTGGAGCAATAGCTGGTCATGCCTAAGAAGGATCGCAGAATGTTTACATCTTGCAGGAGACAGGTGGATGACAATGCTTATACTTTTTCAGCGTCAGGAGTCATTCCCCTTTCAGAGAAAATATGCCCAAAGAATTTGAGTTTAGTTTTGTGAAACTCACACTTTTCTGCATTTAATTTGAGACCTGCATCAGCAAGAAAGCAGCATACTTGTGTAAGAGCTTTGTCATGTTCCTTTTGTGTGGCACATAATACTAATATGTCATCACTGTAGTTAAAAGCATGTGTGGCAGGTTAAATTACTCAGCGAATGACATCCTGAAAGATTTCTGCTGCTGACAACACACCAAAACAGAGTATTTCGTATCTGAACAAACCGACATGAGTTGAAAAAGTAGTAATGTACCTACAATTAGTTGCCGGTATCTTTTATTCAAATCAAGACAGAAGAAGACTTTGGCACCATTCAGCTGTGTAATCATGTCTGCTATGTGTGAACCTGGATGTCTTTCTCTCTCGATTGCTTTGTTGGCCTGGCGCATATCAACACAAATGCGCATTGCACCTCCACTGTCTTTTTTTGGCACTACCACTATGGGCGAACTCATGGCGTCGGACCAGTACAGTGCTCGATGATGTCATGCTTTAATAATGCTTCTAGTTCTTTCTCAACGGCCTCCTGTAAATGAAAAGCAACTCGACTGTCGCTGAGCAACAGGACGAATGTCCTCATTAATGTGAAGTTGCAACTTCATTGTATTGAGTTTCCCTAGTCCATGAAACAACAACGGAAATTGACTCACTATTTCAGAATGTGCACTGAGGTTGTAGTTGATGGATATCAGTCCCATGTCAGCAGCAGTGCTGAAACTAAGTAAACATGCACTCAACGAAGTGCCTTGAAGAACATGAATTTGTGCCTGTACTGTCGTTTTCTTATGGCTCATGGTCGCTATAAATGTCCCTTGACCTTGCAATGGCGTAGAAGCAGCCCATGTGTACACCTTTGTTTTCGATGGTGTTAGACATGGTACGGGAGACAGTTAGTTGTATTTTCTGCCGGCATGATATTGATCGAGGAACCACTGTCCATGATGAAATTTGCCATTCACCTTTAGCGTGATCATAGGGCATCGGCCAAATGAACTTGGTTGCTTCAGGGCGGCAATCTCTCTTTGACTTGTGTTCTTCTTCGCAAGCAGCCAATCCTACATGTGAATGTCTTTCGACATCACCATTGCACATCCATTTTCTTCACTGCCACTCAATGATGACACTGAAGAGCCTTCGGAAGATGAATCTGATGATGACCGACTTCGTTAGTCTCTGCTTGCCTCAATTGATGTAGCCATTTGGCCTTGTGGGCATTGCTAGACTGCTTCTGGAACTTTATGGTGCCCATTTTCTCTTCTCGTCATAACACACATTGGGGCACATGCATCAACATAAGGAATTACGATTCCTTAATAGCGATTATTAAGGAATCACTATTTAGGAATCGCAATTCCTTATGCATGTAGGAATTGCTAAATAAATTGCGATTCCTACACATTCCCTATTAGCGAATCACAAATTGCGATTAGCTAATAGGGAATGCCTTCCCATTCATTCCTATGGGCCTAATAGGAATGAATGGGAAGCCATTCGCAATTTGAGATTACCAAAAAGGTAATCGCAAATTGCGCATGCAATTTCAAGGGTGCCAGAGGGCCAAATGCCACCCTGATGCACCCCTAAAATTGGCATGTGTGCGCCACATGGCACTTAGAAAATGCAATTTTGTGCATTTTTCTAAGGAATTGCGAATTACCATCAACTTGAAGTTGATGTTAATTTGTGATTCCTTAATGCAAAGTTACATTCTGAGAATGCTTCTTGCATTGCATTTCGGGAATCGCAAATTGCGATTCCCTAACTGCATTCGCAAAATAGGTAATCACAAATTTTGCGATTACCTATTTTGCGAATGGCTTTGGGCTTGATGCATCCCAAAAGGCTCATTACCGGTCACAAAGGGGCCGATTCTGCGAATCGGGCCGTTTGCGACCGGTAATTAGCTTAATGCATGTGCCCCTTAGTTTCTTTTTCACTTAGCAGACCATTATGAAATGTTTTTTTCTCTCACAGCCTTTGCATATCTGTCCAATGTTGGAACAGTTACATTCTTGTGGAAACGAGATTCCACAAGGGAAAAACAATATCTTTACCTTCGGAGACATCGTCTTCTGGGCCTCCACTTTGTGTTTCTGCTTACTTTTGATGATCAATGCTGATTCATTCTGTGTTGTTCCAGCTTCCATATCAGCAGCTGGTCGATCTGCATGTTCTTCAGCTCTCGCAGCCATGAGTTCCTTTTCTATACTGAGTGTCCCTCTCAGCATGCGTCCTCTGAACAAATCAGCGAGGCAACCATGGATGACTGTGAGACACATGGCTTCTTTGTCATTGAACTCACTGAACGTGTGGTGCTTGATGAGGGTATCAAGTATTTCAACAAACTAATCCATTGTTTCACCAGCTTGCTGTCTTGCCTGGCTGAAAATGTACCTTTCATAGTTGACATTCGGCATTGGATTGAACTTGGCTTCCAATGTTTCTTTGATTTGACGGTACGATACTTCATCAGCTTGTGATATTTTCTTTACCACTTCTTTCAGTCCATTACCTGCAGGCTTCTTTAAGTATTTTTTAATTTTTTTGTCATCTACTTCTTCTAGGTCATCTATGAAGTCATTGAACGTTTCGATGCATTCAGTCCATCGGGCACCAATATTCTGCCTTTTGACGGTGTTGAATCGTGGTGGTGGTTTCAGGAACACAGCAGCATCATAACTTGTGTTGGGAATTGCTGACTTGAGAGTTTATGCTGTCTCGATGATGGTTGCTGCTCATTTGGATCTGCACCTTCTGTAATCGTCAGCCACGTGCTTACATCAGGGTCGTCGCGCCCAAGCTGACGTCGTATGGTGCCATCTTCTTTCTTGACCATGAGTAGCGGTTTTGCCTCCTGCACATGTTCGTCACCGCTCTCAACTTTGTGCATCATACCTGGTTGTTGTGGCCTTTAGCGTTTCTTTGTGCCTGGTCATCTCTCCCTTTAGCGCTTTCTTGTACCTAGCTGTCACTGCCTTTAGCGCTTTTTCATACCTGACTCTCGCTACCTTTAGCGTTTCTGCTTTGTATGGACACTGACTCTGTTTTACGCTGTGGCGCAGTATCTCTTCTTCCTGTCTTACCAGTAGGCTTCAGTGGGCCTTCTGATGGTGCTCCTATGTAGGGCCTTCACCTTTTTCGAGGGTTAGCTGGCTTCTTGGGGCACATGTGGCATACAAGCAGTTTACTGGACCTCAGCAAACTCTCAGGGAGAGTAGTCTTGTTTCTTCAGGGCGCACATCCCCTACTCATCGCCAGTTGTAGCATCCACCCCAGCTCTGGAGCACACTAATGACTATGCCAGACACAGAGCTCTGTAATACATGTCTTTATTCTTCAGCAGGCAACAGTTAACTGAAAGTACTGCGTCATAGACTTTATTGACCAAACCCAGAAAGACCCAAACATCTCCCATCTGATTACGTAACTTTGTAAGGAGTCCGCCTAGGACCACAAGGGTCCTACTGCACATGATCACACAACACTACAGTATGGTCTCTGTTTTGGAAGCATCCTTTGAAGCAGTTTATGGAGCACAGCAGTGTTGCAGAAAGGGTGTGGAGTTAGGGGGGCTGAAATCAGCAGTAGAAACGTCACTGAGAGTTAGCCTATCATCTGCCAGTGCATATGCATTATTTGTACAAAGACTCCCCCCGAACAAACTGACAAGGAAAATGCGATAGTAAAGGTGTTCTCTCTTACTTTATTGGTCTAAAAAAAGGCCACATTTCAAAATAGCTAAAATTGCTCAGGGAGATAAGGGACCTCTTTATCGAGCAAATCTTGGGCAACACTAGTGACATAACTCAGGCGGTTATGCGCTTTCCATGGACATTGGTGTGAAATTTGTCGTCACATACTAATTTAGAGGATTAATGTGACTACCGCAGAACCTACAGGTTTATATTCTATGTAAGGTGAGTGCTTTAAAGCAATTCTTTCAGAGATATTTGTGTATCATGCTTCCTACCAATTCAGTTCTTGGTAAAATAGCTGAGGGATTAGGCCACATTGCAAGTAGGTGCATGTAACTAGCAAGGCATGCAATTCAGTCCTTGTAGAACTTACCACAATGTTTTGTTCTTATTAAGTGGATTAAATGGACTCTATGAAATTGGACTGTAATAAATACTACTTAAGTTTCATAAAATAATTCTGTTTGTATTGTGTGCTATATAAATTGTCATTATTAATGTATTTTCACATGTATACCTACATACCGTATATACAGGCTGGGCTTCAGTAAGTAAGCTTCTCTTGATTTTTCTCTCTGTGCCAATTTATGGCCTTGCAATTAAAGAGTATCTTTATTTCCCTTGAAGGGCTACTGAGCCTGCAAAAACAAGGTGGTGTTAACAAGCTTGGCTCTCTTTGATTTCAGATGCTTTCTACTAGCCTCAGCATAAGCCTGGCTCCTATCTGTGATTTCACTTGCCATGCTTGGCCATGATACATTATCAGACGAACTGCAGATGGGAATGGTGCTAGCATCAAAGCCAGTGGGTGACGCCATGCTGACAGAGACAGTGCTAGTGGTGGAAGACCGGGCAGTGACATTGCAATGTTCCCCAAGAAAAAACTTTGGCCACTAGCACTTATTCTTTCTTTGTTGGTCTTTGGAGATGGTGTGGAGCTAGGCCAGGGACAATGATCATCACAACAACCATAAGGAAACTCTTGCCATTGACTGGTAAAATCCTGTCCACCCTGCCCATGAGGCAACTTTAAGAGGAACTGGTCAACAGGTGGATCCTTCAGTGCAGTGTCTGTTATTACCCCTGGAGACATGCGTAGGAATCATTTACACTCTACACACACTTATACTACACACACTAGGGGCAGAATTCAGAGTGTAGACCCAGAGCCAGATTCCAGAAGAATGCCCTTGACCCAGAGGGGAAATTAAATGAGAAGAAACATCTTGACTTTACATGATATGAAGAGTTGTGGAAACAACTTTTTAAAACACAACAGGGAAGAACCAATACATGGCTATTATCCCTACATTGACTCAATGTTATTTATTTATTTATTTATTTAGCTAGTTTACATAACACAAGAGATGGAGAGGTGGTTGAACATTACAGACACACCCACGAGAAAGAAAAATACTATTGGTGATGAGGGTCTCATACTAACATAGATTAAAAAACTCAATTGCTCTTTTGAAGTCTACAATGGATGTTGACATCGGTCCATGATGAGGATCAGACCATATATTCAAGCATGACACCTTGTGTAGGTGAGAGTCTTTTACCCTTTTAGCTCAATGATTTGAGTAATCACAGTCAAGGAGTTATTAGGTGAGCACCTTTGCCCATTTACTTATTTATTTATTTATTTATAAGGTTTTATATAGCACGAACATGACCTCTTAAGGTATCAGAGCGCTTTACAAATGCTCGGAAATAAGAAAAACAGGAAAGCAAACCAGTACATAGTCAAGGGAGATATCAACTGTGCAGAAGGTACTGTCTCTATGACAAGTCGACGAGACAATAGATATGGTCACAGTCCAGTGATAATCATGGGCCATTGATATAATGCCTTTGACACTGTTTTTTCAACTTTTGTAATTTATTTCAGGGCTTGCAACCTTCGTGAACCTCCCTTGAGGAAGTTATCTTACTTGCTTCAATTCAGGTATGGCATTACAACCGACTTTTGAAGGTGTTCATGCAGGCATTAGGAGGCGTCAGTGGTGGAAGTGAGTGGTGCTAGTGGTGAAGTCGGTAGAATCCACTTGAGAAAGATTTGAGTAGCAGCACTTTATTTTCCTTGTTAAGCTCTGTATCGATGACATCTTCGCTTGGCAGGTCTCGGTCAGCTCCACACATGCATTGAGCGAAACATTTGTAGCAACCACTGGCACAAATTAACCTCTAGGTCGTTACTTTCTTTCCCTTCTGACCATTCAGCAGCCGAATAAAATAGCAGGAACAGGAAAGGGTAAGGCATTGTGATACATTGATAATAAGGGGAAACGAGAGACAGAGGAAGTAGCAACAACCACGATGGGACAGGGCTGGGGGACTGAACAGAGAATTCTTGGTCACAGTAATAGTGTGAATTTATTGGTGCAAGGAATAGCCATTAACTCATTTGTGACTGAATGCTTAAGTTGATATCAAATGAAAGTTGCTGTTTTAATGAAAATGTCAGTCTCTGTCCACCTCTAACCTTTACGACAAGTTACTTACCTTCGTTAACGCTCGTTCTCCTGGATACTACATCTAACTGAAGATTCCTCACCTTGTGAATATATTCAGGCACCAACCTGGAACCAGAGATTTTTCTCAGCACTTCCCTTGTACACCCCTAGGTGCAATCACGCAGCTCAGAGTAAACTCCTTTCTGCCTCGGAAATGATGCTGGAGCCACATATAGTGGCCACCCCTGCACCCTGACATTAGTTTCATTCTTGATTCTGTCTGCGTCATTGACGCTAAGAAAATACAGATCAGAGTTAACAGTGCGCAGATATCTAAACTGGGATCTTTTGAGATATTCCACAGAACGGGGTGGTGGGTGGGTTGTTGAGTGATCTGCGGTTATATAGAGTATCTACCAGAAAGAGTGTTACAGAAGGTAAGTAACTTAATCTTCTGATGGATACTTCTAACTGCAGATTCCTTACCTTGTGAATAGATGCCAAAGCAGTACGCTCCCTAAACCAGAAAGTCCTGCAGGACTAAACGAGCAAAGTGTCCCTCCCGACAGACCTGGTTATCAAGCCAGTAATGCCTCATGAACATGTGTACTGACGTCAATGTAGCAACCTGACAGATGTCCAAAAAAGGTATTCCACACACCAATGCTGTGGTGGCAGCCTCAGCCCTGGTAGAATGAGCCCTCTAGAGATTGCTTCATGGCATCATAGCAGATCTTTATGCAGTGGGTTATCTATCTAGAGATCATTCTTTTCCGTACTGCTTTACCATTCTTTGCTCCTGCAAATCCCACAACAAGCTGTTCATCCAGCCAAAGTTCTCTGGTAGAGCCACATAAAATCTTAAGGCTCTGTTGGGTTTAGAACAATGTAGCCTCTCTCCTTCCTTGGACTGCCCGATGTGAAATGGAATCACTTTTGGTAGGAAAGAATGTCTCCCAGAATCTGAGCACCAGTTTGTATGGGAAAAAAGATGGTATGTGAATGCTGGAGAGACAGACCTTGCAACTCATTTGTGATGAGCTGGCATTATCACTACAAAGAAAACTGCCAACAGGATGAGGAGATGCAGAGAGCAGCTATGCCTCATCTCAAATGGGGTACACATCAAGAATGTTATGACCAAATTAAGGACTCACTGTGGCATCACAAATGGTTCGGGTGGAAGCTGGGTTAGTCCCTTCAAAAACGCATCACAACAGGTGATCTGAATAACGATGAGTGATCAGGTAACTGTAGAAAGGACATAAGGCCCAATAAATAACCTTTAACAGTAGTCACAGCAAGTCCTTGCTGTGCTAGAGAAAAAACAAACAACACATCCGATAGGTGGGCCTGGAAAGGTTGGATGTGCCGAAAGTTCTCCAAGCGACAAGTTTTCCCCAGCGTCCAGCATTACTGTTTCTGTAGATGGATGCCTAGTTTCCAAAATGACATCTACGACCTCAGGAGGGAAATCAATCAATTAATCAGGATTTGTAAAGTGCGGCTAATCCCCCATGAGGGTATCCAGGTCCTGAGAACACTGCTGCAGTGGAGGGATCAGTTGAACAGCTAAGTCTCGAGTTCCTTGCTGAATTCCTGCAGAGTGAATGAGGTCCGGAGGTGAAGTGGCAGGGAGTTCCAGGACTTTGCAGCAAGGAAGGAGAAGGAGCGACCTCCACTGTTTGAGGGAGGCGGAGCGCAGGTGTCTGGAGGGTAGGTGATAATTCAGGCAGTGGTTGATGTATGCTGGTCCTAGGTTATGTAGGGCTTTGAAGGTGTAGATCAACATCTTGAACTGCCAACTTTTCTGAATGGGGAGCCAGTGGAGCTTTTTGAGGCGGGGTGATGTGGGTCTTCTTCGGGAGGTCTAGGATTGGTCTGGCCACTGAATTCTGTATGGTCTGCAGTCTCTTGAGGAGGTGCGGGGTGATTTCTATGTAGAGTGCTTTGCCGTAGACCAGGACACTGGTGACAAGGGCTTGGGTGACGGTCCAGCTGGTGCTGATGGGGAGCCATTTTAAGATCTTACAGGGCATGCCAAGGGTGAGGAAGTAGGCAGATGAGATTGCATTGTTCTGCCTTCTCAAAAGCAAACTGACACTGCTCAATCTTCATGCATGGAGGTGTAGGTTTTGCAGGACCAGATAATGGACTCTGCCATGTTGTTGTGACAGAGGATCCTCCAACAGTGGCAGCAGGATCAGAGAACAAATGCTCATGGCTAGTAGTTCCGGATACCAAACTTGAATGGCCCAGTCTGGGCCACTAAGGTGACTTGGGCCTGGTCTTTTCTGATCATCTACATAACTCTGAGCAGAAGAGGTAGATGTTGTAAGGCATACAGGAGTTCAGAGCTCCAGTTCAGTGAGAAGGCCTCTCCGAGGGAGAACCGCCTTGGGAACTCCAACGCTCAAATGTTTGGACACTGATCATTTTCGGGGCTGGCAAAAAGATAGAGTTCCCAATTGCTGGAAGATGCCGTGCTCCACCTCTCAATGTAATCACCATTCGTAATCCGCTAGGCAAAGCCAATTGACTTTGTCTGCCCTGGGATTTAAAGATCCTACCAGGTGGTGTAGGACCATGGAAATGCCCTTATGACTCTGCCAGTTCAAAAGATACAAAACCTCTTGGCACGGGTCCCACAACAACCTCCTGCACTGTTCGTTGCAGTACCACATGGTGATAGAGTTTGCCGAGAGGACCTGCACCCATTCCCCCTTTTTGGATAGGACCATTCCCCCTTTTTGGATAGGAAGAAGGCTTTTAGTGGCAAACGAATTGCTGCAATTCCAGCAGATTGATGTGGAGCCAGTAATCTGCTGGAGGCCAAAGTCCTCAACTCTCCACCTTTCCCAGGTGACCTCCTCAAACCAGCAACTATGCATCAGTCATGATCGTCAGCTCTGGGTGGGTAGGGAGAGGGGTCTGCCACTAATCCAATTGCACTCTAGCAACCACCACTGCAGATATTTTACAGTCCCTTGAGAAACCTAGATGGAAACTCACTGAGACTTCTGATCCCACTGCAGAGCACTCAAGTGCCACCTGGCGTGGTTCTCTAGCAGGATACAGGAGACCAAAAGGACAAGAAGTCTCAGATCCACTCTCTCTTGAGACCCAGGCCAAAGGTTGAAGCATCAGGATCATCAGACTCATTCAGGAGGATGGAAGGCTTGAAACTGCACCATATCCAGAATAGGTCTGAACAAGGGAAACCTCAGCGAAGAAATCAGGAGTAACTTCAGCACATTGATCGAATAAATCAAAGATGTCAGGAGGTGGTCGACGACTGACTAAGGTGAGCCTCTCTTCAGTAGCCGGTTGTTGAGGGTGGGAAGACTGTTATCCCCAGCATTCGAAGATGTGCGGCGACCCCAACCATCACTTTCATGAACACTCGAGGGGCACTGATGAGGCCGAAGATGACCACAGAGAACTGAAAATGCTCCTGTCCCACTTGGAACCACAGGTAATGTCTGTGTGACTGCATAACAGGGATATAAAAGGGGTGTTCTGCAAATTCAGCGCCAAAATCCAGTTATCTGGATCCAGAGCAGACAGAACTTGGTCAAGGATGAGCATCTGGAACTTCTTTTTTTTCCAGAGGGCAAAGATCTAAAATAGCACAAATTCCTCCATCCTTCTTCGGCACCAGAAAATAACAAGAATACCATCCAGTCCCTATTTCTTGATGGCTTCCATGTTCAAAAGAGCTAGGACATTCCTTTGAGGAATGGACAGAGGGTCCTCCAGAATTCGCTTTGATGTAGGTAGCAAATGAATAGAGGTGGACAGGAAAGATACAGCATATCCATCCTGGACATTTTGAAGCACCCATCCATTCAATGTAATGCTTTGCCACTCGTGCAGGTAATAAGTTATCCTGCATCCAAAAGAAGATAAACGTGCTGCAGAGGACAAGCTAAGGGGGTTTGGAAGTGGCAGCCAGGGAGGGGGAAGGAGACTGAGTAGTGCACTGCACCTGAGGGTCTGAACATTGTCGGTTTGATCCCTAACCTCTTCTTTGAAATGATTGGAAGGTCTGTTGTGGCAGAGGTGGGCCTTGACATTGCCACCGCTGGATGCCCCTTCCAAAGCTTTGAAAATGGGAGTACTGTTGAGGATACTGCCTCGGGGGCGCTGAAAGGCCAATGGAGCGCACTTTGGCTCTGCTTTCTTTGGAGCACTCCAGGGCAAAATTGGCTTTGTCTCTGAAGAGATGGGTGCCATCAAATGGCATGTCCATCAGTGACACCTGGACACCTAGACATCACTGGAGGAGCCCGTGGATCTCTTCCCTTGAACACTGAAAATCTTTTGACAAAAAAAGTTCTGTCAAAGGGCAGAAAAGTAACAGAGTGAGCTCCAGATCTGCGTCAGAAGTCACAGAAAGAAAAGAACTCTTGTTAGATCCCAGGGGTGGCGGCTATATGTGGCTCTGGCTTCATTTGAGGGGAGGGACAGCATCAACATGGAAATACACAATGCCACCTAGCTGTGCATAAGGGAATTTCTGAGATAAATCTTCGGATCCAGTCTGGCGCCTGTGGATATTCACAAGGTGAAGAACTTGAAGTTAGAAGTATTCATAAGAAACTCCTTGTATGTCGGGTATTTAGAGAGAGAGGACCTGGGAGTTAACCAGAGAGTAACAACATCCTGAGAATAGGACTTGACTCAAAATCCTGTACAGTAGGGTGGAAAGTGGATCAGCTGATGACCAAGCACAATCCATGTTACAGTGCATTTCATACTTTAGTGAGGTGGATAAATAGAAAACTTGGGAAGAGAAAGCTGGGCGTTCCTGTCAGGCGGTGTGCCTGCACTGAGCAGTGTGCACACGAGCAACAAGGAAAATTGCCAAAAATGCTGGATTGACCGATGTTTGAGTTCTTGTGAACTTGAAGCAACTGGCATTTGGCTCCATGCCCTAAAACCTGGGGTGTGCTGCAGTGACTCTTCCAGGTTTGTGATGCAGCTGACCAGTTCCTCTGCTGCAGGCAGGGGTTCCAGTGGGGTGACGATATTGATACACCCTGGCTGAGCAAAGAAATCTGCATCCAGTCACCCAAATTTAAAACCAATTCTACCACGTCTCTATCAAATACTCAGTACCCCATTTCAAAATCGTCGTCACAGCCTACCCCAGTTACATGCCCAGATGAAAGACCGAAAACGTAAATTTCATTTTACATAATGTATCCTGCAGCTTACGCTATCCCCCTTATCAGGGCTGGACCCTTTCTGTGGAAAGACTAGAAACAATAGAGAGAGTGTGGCTGATGGATATGTGGATTGATTTGTTAATGGCAGAGCTCCTAGAATTATGCGGCAGGGGAAAAACAAAATATGCGGCACTTTTGACTAAATTATCTGGCATGAAATGGCAAATTTTGCAGCGTAGTGGTAGTAGTGCCTCATTATTTTGATATTTTAACATATGTTAACACCAAGTGGGCAGAGGTTTCACTTAATTACTACTAGTATGACACCAAAATACAGCAATGAACAACAGAAAGATGAGCAATCAATCTTTGCGAAGGGCCTGCGATTATGCAACACACGTTTCCACTTTCTTAGTAGTTTTAATCCTTTAATCCGTTTTAGCTAGAACATTTTTGTTTTGTTAAAACCTACAGATTATGCAGCAGATGATGGATTATGTGGCAACTATGATAAATCCATAATTATGTGGAAAATGCTGTAGCTGCAAAATCACATAACTCCAGTGGCCCTAGAATGACCTCTAATTGGTTCAGAGTAAGAGTGAGTGGTTATTACGAGGTCTTTTGTCAACAAATCATTGTCCCTGCTTAGCAGCCAATGTGTGCCACTAGCAAACTGGGTCGCATTTATTAATTTCCAAGTACTTCAGAGGGTTGATATTTTAAAGGGGGCATGGGCACAGGAAAGATGGAGTATTGTGTGTGTTTGCCATCTACCGCTTCATTTCGCTCTTTTTACAAACTTTGTACTTTTTGATGGAACTACATATAAAATGAATTCTGCACTTTGGTACCCGATAGCTGCAGCAATATTTGGGTGGTGAATGTAAAATATTCTGAACTGACCTGCGAAAGTGGTGTACTTCAGCAGCTTCGCTGTTTGTTGCTCTTGTAAAACAGACAATACAGACAGCACCACAACGATGTAAATCAATTCCTCCAAGAATTAAAAGTAATACAATTATAGTTGTAAATTGAGTGCATTCATGGCCATTTAAACAAATATATATATATATATATATATATATATATATATATATATATATATATATATATATATATATATATATATATTCACTGAAAAACCATAGGTTTCAGGGACGGTATAGTTAGAAATTAGCATTTAAAAACCTTGGAAATTCACTGAAAAAACCACAGGTTTCAGGGACGTTATAGTTAGTTGGACATTTCACTCGTACAAAACCAGAGCACTCGCCCGTTATAGTTAGTTGAGCTAACTATAACTCGCACCCCAGCAATGCACTGCTGATGATGTCACATATTACATCACTAATTACATGGCCAGTGACATCACTGATGACATCACTGATGACATCTCAAATGACATCACTCAGGATTAGCATTCAAGGGGACTTAATCCCTCAACCCAGAACGCGCCAGGAGGTGTGTTTGCTGAGTGGTGCAGGGAGGGGGCGGGGCCTCCAGCGAGATGCCGGCTTTTCTTTTTATATTTTTAGAAGGGGGGCTGTGTGGCCCCCCTTCTCTTAGTATTTTTCAGCCCCAGGGACCCCATCGCCTGGGGCATGGCCAGTTTAAAAAAAATAATAATAAGCTACATTTAAAGGAGGGGGCCGTGCGGCCATTATTGGCCCCAGGGACCCCATCCCATGGGGCATTAATTTTTTTAAATTAATATTATCGGGGGGCGTGGCCCCCTTCCCTGGGCCAATTTTGGCCCCAGGGATCCCATCCCCCGGGGCCTGGCCTCATGTTGGGGACCGCGGGGGGAGCCCCAATGCCCCCACGGTCCCAGCCGGCTCCCCATCTCCTACGGGAGCCAGCATTGCTTTTGGACAAGGGGAGCTGCTGACATGCAACGGACCCCGTATGTAAATAAAGTGTGGCCCGGGGAGGTGGTGGTCCCCGGGGCAGTGTGGTAGGGCAGGGCCCCCCCACACTTAATATAAATAATTGAAGCCCCGGGGAGGTGGCGGACCCCGGGGCTTGGGGGGGCTCGCGAAGCCCTCCTCCAATAACTGAATGCCCTGGGGAGGTGGCAGTCCCCAGGGCAGCGTGGGGGGGGCAGGTGCCCCCCAGGCATTTTATTAAAAGCCCCAGGGAGGTGGCGGTCCCCGGCGCTGCGGGGGGGCTCCCGAGGCCCCCCACCTATAATTAATAAAGCCCCGGAGAGGTGGCGGTCCCCGGGGCTGCGGGGGGCCCCCGCAAATATTTGTCACATTGCCCCGGGGACTTGGCCCACCCGGGGGCTTATTAAAATGAAGCGTGAGACACTGCTTCGTTTTTGTTTCCGGCAGGATTTGCGACCAGGCCTAGGGTGTCAGGGTGTTGCTACCCTGCCCCCTTATCTTGTTTTTTACCTTTTTTCTTGTGACATGGTTCTACTGAGTCCAAGATGGCTGCCAACACTTCCTGGTTTGAAGTGTTGGCAGCCAATCAGAAACAAGCTTGTGATCGGGAGGGTTCAGACAATCAAATCTCACAATTCTCAAATATTGATATCTGTAAATCTTTAAATATCTCAAAAACTACTGAACGGATTTACACCATTTAAAAAAAGTGTACCGTCTGGACCAAAAGCTACCTTTTTGCCAAATTTGGTGTATTTCCGTTCAGCAGTTCAGGCTGTAGCCGTGTCTTAAGTTTCCTATGGAAATTAACATGGAGAAAACACGTTTTGGGACCCCCCTTTTTTCTCGTCCCCCGCATGACGAATCACCCCGAAACTTTCAAGACAGGTGCTGACGGGCCATTAGTTTTGAAAATTTCGCGAAGATTCGACAACCGGTGTTAAAGATATTGGGAAAAGAAAATATGCTTTTTGAAGAGAAACAAGGTTCTAACTATAACTACCTACTGGCGACCGCCAGTAGGTAATATATGTATATATATGTGCGTATTTTCTGTAAATTCACATTATCTTTCTCAGTCATGTGAGAATGAAGTCTGACATTCTCAGTAAAACATGTACATCCAACAAGGGCAGAGACTGTCAGTTGATTCCTTTGTGTTCTACTGCAGCTTCCCAGAGTGTTCTAAAGAACAACTAGAGTGCTAACAGCCTTACTTATGACAAAAGTATGGCACACCTGAAGCCATCTTGATTGGAATAAACTGGTAACACTTAAAACTTTTAATTTAAAAAGGAACAAAATGATGGGGTTCATTTTGTCATAGAAATTATGGTTAGTGCTGTAGAAAGAAAAATTAGGACATGTTTCAAGTGTGATCTCAAATATCTTCCTGTTATATTTCAACAGGAGCAGCCTGCCAGTTGATGCCTTTGTGTTCTACTGCAGCTTCCCAGAGTGTTCTAAAGAACAACTAGAGCGCTAACAGCCTTACTTATGACAAAAGTATGGCACACCTGAAGCCATCTTGATTGGAATAAACCGGTAACACTTAAAACATTTAATTTAAAAAGGAACAAAATGAGGGGGTTCTTTTTAAATAGAAATTATGGTTAGTGCTGCAGAAAGAAAAATTAGGGCATGTTTTAAGTGAGATCTCAAATCCTCTTCTATTTCATTAGAAAATTCTGACATGCAGACTGAAAGAATCACTTTCAATACCAGCAGCAGACTTCCAGTTAACTCCCTGGTGAGCAGTAGCTTTACTACAGTGATCTAATGAGCAACTAGAGTGCTAACATTCTGAATTTATAGCAAATGTGAGACACATCTGAATGCCTTCTTGATGGAATCAAAGTAAAAAACTGAAAGCATTTCCTACTGAGGAGACTGCAGTAAATGAGAAAATTAGGAAACTTCATAACAAAGAAGTCTTCCAAGATGGCCACCAGAGAAAAAAGAGCCCAAATGTAGCACAAATATTACCCAGATGTAGCCCACATATAGCCCAATGACAAAAGTGTGCAAAACACTTTTTATTTTTAGTTTTTTTGCAGTTTTATGTAGTGCAGACTGGTCAGGTATTGGAGCATTGCATCTTAAAACATGACCCCTACACTACAAAAACACCACTGCACTACCCTAAACCCTAAAACACTACCCCCAGCACGACCCCCTACACTACACAAGCACCACTGCACTATCCTAAACCCTAAAACACTACCCCCAGCATGACCCCCTACACTACACAAACACCACTGCACTACCCTAAACCCTAAAACACTACCCCCAGCACGACCCCCTACACTACCCAAACACCACTGCACTACCCTAAAACATGACCCCTACACTACACAAACACCACTGCACTACCCTAAACCCTAAAACACTACCCCCAGCACGACCCCCTACACTACACAAGCACCACTGCACTACCCTAAACCCTAAAACACTACCCCCAGCACGACCCCTACACTACACAAACACCACTGCACTACCCTAAACCCTAAAACACTACCCCCAGCACGACCCCCTACACTACCCAAACACCACTGCACTAACCTAAATCCTAAAACACTACCCCCAGCACGACCCCCTACCATACCCAAACACCACTGCACTACCCTAAAACATGACCCCCTATACTACACAAACACCACTGCACTACCCTAAACCCTAAAACACTACCCCCAGCACGACCCCCTACACTACACAAGCACCACTGCACTACCCTAAACCCTAAAACACTACCCCCAGCACGACCCCTACACTGCCCGAACACCACTGCACTGCCCTAAACCCTGAAACACCAGCCCCTGCACGACCCCTACACTGCCCGAACACCACTGCACTGCCCTAAACCCTGAAACACCACCCCCAGCACGACCCCCTACACTGCCCGAACACCACTGCACTGCCCTAAACCCTGAAACACCAACCCCTTCACGACCCCCCACACTGCCCGAACACCACTGCACTGCCCTAAACCCTGATACACCACCCCCAGCACGACCCCCTACACTGCCCGAACACCACTGCACTGCCCTAAACCCTGAAACACTACCCCCAGCAAGACCCCCTACACTGCCCGAACACCACTGCACTGCCCTAAACCCTGAAACATCACCCCCAGCATGACCCCCTACACTGCCCAAACACCACTGCACTGCCCTAAACTCTGAAACACCACCCCCAGCACGACCACCTACACTGCCCGAACACCACTGCTCTGCCCAAAACCCTGAAACACCAGCCCCAGCACGACCCCCTACACTGCCCGAACACCACTGCACTGCCCTAAACCCTGAAACACCAGCCCCAGCACGACCCCCTACACTGCCCGAACACCACTGCACTGCCCTAAACTGTGAAACACCAGCCCCAGGACGACCCCCTACACTGCCCGAACACCACTGCACTGCCCTAAACCCTGAAACACCAGCCCCAGCACGACCCCCTACACTGCCCGAACACCACTGCACTGCCCTAAACCCTGAAACACCACCCCGTGCACGACCCCCTACACTGCCCGAACACCACTGCACTGCCCTAAACCCTGAAACACCACCCCCCAGCATGACCCCCTAAACTGCCCGAACACCACTGCACTGCCCTAAACCCTGAAACACCACCCCCTGCACGACCCCCTACACTGCTCGAACACTACTGCACTGCCCTAAACCCTGAAACACCATCCCCAGCACGACCCTCTACACTCCACGAACACCACTGCACTGCCCTAAACCCTGAAACACCACCCCCTGCACGACCCCCTACACTGCTCGAACACTACTGCACTGCCCTAAACCCTGAAACACCATCCCCAGCACGACCCTCTACACTCCACGAACACCACTGCACTGCTCTAAATCCTGAAACACTACCCCCAGCAAGACCCCCTACACTGCCTGAACACCACTGCACTGCCCGAAACCCTGAAACATCACCCCCAGCAAGACCCCCTACACTGCCCGAACACCACTGCCCTAAACCCTGAAACACCACCCCCAGCAAGACCCCCTACACTGCCCGAACACCACTGCACTGCCCTAAACCCTCAAACACCAGCCCCAGCACGACCCCCTACACTGCCTGAACACCACTGCACTGCCCTAAACCCTGAAACACCACCCCCTGCACGACCCCCTACACTGCCCGGACACCACTGCACTGCCCTAAACCCTGAAACACCACCCCCAGCACGACCCCCTACACTGCCCGAACACCACTGCACTGCCCTAAACCCTAAAACACTACCCCCCGCATGACCCCCTACACTACCCAAACACCAATGCACTACCCTAAACCCTAAAACACTACCCCCGCACAACCTCCTACACTACCCAAAGACCACTGCACTACCCTAAACCCTAAAACACTACCCCCGCACGACTCCCTACACTACCCAAAGACCACTGCACTACCCTAAACCCTAAAACACGACCCCCTACACTACACAAAACACCACCGCACTACCCTAAACCCTAAAATACTACCCCAGCACGACCCCATACACTACATAAAAACCACTGCACTACCCTAAACCCTAAAACACTACACCCTACACTACACAAACACCACTGCACTACCCTAAACCCTAAAAACTACCCCACCACTGAACCCCTACACTACCCAAACACCACTGCACTACCCTAAACCCTTAAACACTACCCACAGCAGTACCCCATACACTACCCAAACACCACTGCACTACCCTAAACCCTAAAACACTACACCCAGCAGTACCCCCTACACTACCCAAACACCATTGCACTACCCTAAAGCCTACATACCTACCCCCAGCAGTACCCCCTACACTACCCAAACACCACTGCACTACCCTAAACCACTACCCCCAGCACGACCCCCTACACTACCCAAACACCACTGCACTACCCTAAACCCTAAAACACTACCCCCAGCATGACCCCCTACACTACCCAAACACCACTGCACTACCCTAAACCCTAAAACACTCCCCCCAGCACGACTCCCTACACTACCCAAACTCCACTGCACTACCCTAAACCCTAAATCTACCCCCAGCATGACCCCCTACACTACAAAAACACCACTGCACTACCCTAAACCCCCTACCCCAGCACGACCCTCTACACTACACAAGCACCACTGCACTATCCTAAACCCTAAAACACTACCCCCAGCATGACCCCCTACACTACACAAACACCACTGCACTACCCTAAACCCTAAAACACTACCCCCAGCACGACCCCCTACACTACACAAACACCACTGCACTACCCTAAACCCTAAAACACTACCCCCAGCACGACGCCCTACACTACACAAGCACCACTGCACCACCCTAAACCCTAAAACACTACCCCCAGCACGACCCCCTACACTACACAAACACCACTGCACTACCCTAAACCCTAAAACACTACCCCCAGCACGACCCCCTACACTACCCAAACACCAATGCACTAACCTAAATCCTAAAACACTACCCCCAGCACGACCCCCTACACTACCCAAACACCACTGCACTACCCTAAAACATGACCCCCTACACTACACAAACACCACTGCACTACCCTAAACCCTAAAACACTACCCCCAGCACGACCCCCTACACTACACAAGCACCACTGCACTACCCTAAACCCTAAAACACTACCCCCAGCACGACCCCCTACACTGCCCGAACACCACTGCACTGCCCTAAACCCTGAAACACCAGCCCCTGCACGACCCCCTACACTGCCCGAACACCACTGCACTGCCCTAAACCCTGAAACACCACCCCCAGCACGACCCCCTACACTGCCCGAACACCACTGCACTGCCCTAAACCCTGAAACACCACCCCTTCACGACCCCCCCACACTGCCCGAACACCACTGCACTGCGCTAAACTCTGATACACCACCCCCAGCACGACCCCCTACACTGCCCGAACACCACTGCACTGCCCTAAACCCTCAAACACCAGCCCCAGCACGACCCCCTACACTGCCTGAACACCACTGCACTGCCCTAAACCCTGAAACACCACCCCCTGCACGACCCCCTACACTGCCCGGACACCACTGCACTGCCCTAAACCCTGAAACACCACCCCCAGCACGACCCCTACACTGCCCGAACACCACTGCACTGCCCTAAACCCTAAAACACTACCCCCGCATGACCCCTACACTACCCAAACACCAATGCACTACCCTAAACCCTAAAACACTACCCCCGCACGACCTCCTACACTACCCAAAGACCACTGCACTACCCTAAACCCTAAAACACTACCCCCCGCACGACTCCCTACACTACCCAAAGACCACTGCACTACCCTAAACCCTAAAACACGACCTCCTACACTACACAAACACCACTGCACTACCCTAAACCCTAAAACACTACCCCCAGCACGACCCCATACACTACACAAACACCACTGCACTACCCTAAACCCTAAAACACTATCCCCTACACTACACAAACACCACTGCACTACCCTAAACCCTAAAAAACTACCCCAGCAGGAACCCCTACACTACCCAAACACCACTGCACTACCCTAAACCCTAAAACACTACCCCCAGCAGTACCCCTACACTACCCAAACACCACTGCACTACCCTAAACCCTGAAACACTACCCCCAGCAGTACCCCCTACACTACCCAAACACCATTGCACTACCCTAAACCCTAAACCACTACCCCCAGCAGTACCCCCTACACTACCCAAACACCACTGCACTACCCTAAACCACTACCCCCAGCACGACCCCCTACACTACCCAAACACCACTGCACTACCCTAAACCCTAAAACACTACCCCCAGCATGACCCCTACACTACCCAAACACCACTGTACTACCCTAAACCCTAAAACACTCCCACCAGCACGACTCCCTACACTACCCAAACACCACTGCACTACCCTAAACCCTAAATCTACCCCCAGCATGACCCCCTACACTACACAAACACCACTGCACTACCCTAAACCCTAAAACACTACCCCCAGCACGACCCCTACACTACACAAGCACCACTGCACTATCCTAAACCCTAAAACACTACCCCCAGCATGACCCCTACACTACACAAACACCACTGCACTACCCTAAACCCTAAAACACTACCCCCAACACGACCCCCTACACTACCCAAACACCACTGCACTCCCCTAAAACATGACCCCCTACACTATACAAACACCACTGCACTACCCTAAACCCTAAAACTCTACCCCAGCACGACTCCCTACACTACACAAGCCCCACTGCACCACCCTAAACCCTAAAACGCTACCCCCAGCACGACCCCCTACACTACACAAACACCACTGCACTACCCTAAACCCTAAAACACTACCCCCAGCACGACCCCTACACTACCCAAACACCACTGCACTAACCTAAATCCTAAAACACTACCCCCAGCACGACCCCCTACACTACCCAAACACCACTGCACTACCCTAAAACATGACCCCTACACTACACAAACACCACTGCACTACCCTAAACCCTAAAACACTACCCCCAGCACGACCCCTACACTACACAAGCACCACTGCACTGCCCTAAACCCTGAAACACCAGCCCCTGCACGACCCCTTACACTGCCCGAACACCACTGCACTGCCCTAAACCCTGAAACACCACCCCCAGCACGACCCCCAACACTGCCCGAACACCACTGCACTGCCCTAAACCCTGAAACACCACCCCCTTCACGACCCCCACACTGCCCGAACAACACTGCACTGCGCTAAACTCTGATACACCACCCCCAGCACGACCCCCTACACTGCCCGAACACCACTGCACTGCCCTAAACCCTAAAACACTACCCCCAGCAAGACCCCCTACACTGCCCGAACACCACTGCACTGCCCTAAACCCTGAAACATCACCCCCAGCAAGACCCCCTACACTGCCCGAACACCACTGCCCTAAACCCTGAAACACCACCCCCAGCACGACCCCCTACACTGCCCGAACACCACTGCACTGCCCTAAACTCTGAAACACCACCCCATCACGACCCCCTACACTGCCCAAACACCACTGCTCTGCCCAAAACCCTGAAAGACCAGCCCCAGCACGACCCCCTACACTGCCCGAACACCACTGCACTGCCCTAAACCCTGAAACACCAGACCCAGCACGACCACCTACACTGCCCGAACACCACTGGACTGCCCTAAACTGTGAAACACCAACCCCAGGACGACCCCCTACACTGCCCGAACACCACTGTACGGCCCTAAACCCTGAAACACCAGCCCCAGCATGACCCCCTACACTGCCTGAACACCACTGCACTGCCCTAAACCCTGAAACACCACCCCGTGCACGACCCCTACACTGCCCGAACACCACTGCACTGCCCTAAACCCTGAAACACCACCCCAGCACGACCCCCTACACTGCCCGAACACTACTGCACTGCCCTAAACCTTGAAACACCATCCCCAGCACGACGCCCTACACTGCACGAACACCACTGCACTGCCCTAAACCCTGAAACACTACCCCCAGCAAGACCCCCTACACTGCCTAAACACCACTGCACTGCCCTAAACCCTGAAACATCACCCCCAGCAAGACCCCCTACACTGCCCGAACACCACTGCCCTAAACCCTGAAACACCACCCCCAGCAAGACCCCCTACACTGCCCGAACACCACTGCACTGCCCTAAACCCTCAAACACCAGCCCCAGCATGACCCCCTACACTGCCTGAACACCACTGCACTGCCCTAAACCCTGAAACACCACCCCCTGCACGACCCCTACACTGCCCGGACACCACTGCACTGCCCTAAACCCTGAAACACCACCCCCAGCACGACCCTCTACACTGCCCGAACACCACTGCACTGCCCTAAACCCTAAAACACTGCCCCCCCGCATGACCCCCTACACTACCCAAAGACCACTGCACTACCCTAAACCACTACCCCCCGCACGACTCCCTACACTACCCAAAGACCACTGCACTACCCTAAACCCTAAAACACGACCTCCTACACTACACAAACACCACTGCACTACCCTAAACCCTAAAACACTACCCCCAGCACGACCCCCTACACTACACAAACACCACTGCACTACCCTAAACCCTAAAACACTACCCCCTACACTACACAAACACCACTACACTACCCTAAACCCTAAAAACTACCCCAGCACGAACCCCTACACTACCCAAACACCACTGCACTACCCTAAACCCTAAAACACTACCCCCAGCAGTACCCCCTACACTACCCAAACACCACTGCACTACCCTAAACCCTAAAACACTACCCCCAGCAGTACCCCCTACACTACCCAAACACCATTGCACTACCCTAAACCCTAAAACACTACCCCCAGCAGTACCCCTACACTACCCAAACACCACTGCACTACCCTAAACCACTACCCCCAGCACGACCCCCTACACTACCCAAACACCACTGCACTACCCTAAACCCTAAAACACTACCCCCAGCATGACCCCCTACACTACCCAAACACCACTGCACTACCCTAAACCCTAAAACACTCCGCCAGCACGACTCCCTACACTACCCAAACACCACTGCACTACCCTAAACCCTAAATCTACCCCCACCATGACCCCCTACACTACACAAACACCACTGCACTACCCTAAACCCTAAAACACTACCCCCAGCACGACCCCCTTCACTACCTGAACACAACTGCACAATTTGTTACAGGCGTTGTAACGCAGGCCTGTGGTGCTTACTGGAAGTACCTGGTGGGCTGGTTGGGCCCCAGGGACCCTCAGGATTCAAGGTGACCTAATCCCCCAACTTAAAACGCGCCACGGGGCTCTGCTTGCACAGTGGTGAAGGGAGGGGCGGGGCCTCAGGTGACATGTGCGCAAACACGCCCTGTGGTGCGTTTAAGTTGGGAATTAATTCCCTTGAATCCTGAGGGACCCTGGGGGCCAACTAGCCCACCAGGTACCTTCAGTAAGCACAACAGAGTTGCGTTGCAGAGAGGTGAAAAAAGGTGCGTGGCCTCGGACGCCTCTCTGAAACTCAGCTCTGTGGTCCTAACTGTAGGTACCTGGCGGGCTAGTTGGGCCCCAGGGACCCTCAGGATTCAAGGGGACTTAATCCCGCAACCTAAAACGCGCCACGGGGCGCGTTTGCACACATGTCACCTCAGGCCCCCCCTCCCTTCACCACTGTGCAAACGCGCCCTGTAGTGCGTTTTAAGAGGTAGTTTTAATCCCCCTGCCCCATTATGTACTAGGGACTTACAGAGGAGGTCATGCTAATCACAGGGGTACCCCAATGCATAGTGTTCCCTAGTGTATGTAGGTGTTTTCACTGTATTCTAAGTGTCTTTTAGCATAGCACTGGCTCTGGTTAGTCAGAGTCAGTTACCACCAGTACCCGTCTGAAAAAGTTGTGGGCACAGGATGATTTTGCAACAAGGCCTCTTTCTGCTCCTCTGTTGGTTCTTTCTGCACATCTTTTGCTTCTTCCTGCACTTTTCTTCGTCTTTGTGGACTTCTGTTGCTTCTTTCTGCATTTCTTTTGCTTCTTTCTGTGCGTTTTTCTTCTTTCTTCACATGTCCTACCTCTGTAGGCATAGTTAGAAACTAGCATTTAAAAACCTTTGAAATTCACTTATAAAATCATAGGTTTCAGGCACGTTATAGTTAGAAATTAGCATTTAAAAAACCTTTGAAATTCACTGAAAAAACCATAGGTTTCAGACACGTTATAGTTAGAAATTAGCATTTAAAAAATCTTTGAAATTCACTGAAAAAACCATAGGTTTTAGGGACAGTTATAGTTAGTTGGACATTTCACTCGTACAAAACCATAGAAATTCCCCCGTTATAGTTAGTTCAGCTAACTATAACTCGCGCCCGCAATGCACTGCTGATGACATCACATATTACATCACTCATGACATGGTCAGTGACATCACTGATGACATCACTGATGACATCACTGATGACATCTCAAATGACATCACTGATGACATCATCCATGTGATAATTTCATGCATCTTCTCACACCCTAATATAACTTTTGATACACCCACTCTAAATTACAGACTCCCATTCTCAAAACCATACACACTCCAATACCAATAACTACATACCCACTCACTGATTCTTAGGTCTACACACACACACATCTACTCACTCACCCGTACAGTCACTCATACTCACAGTCACTCAGTACAGGACTATCATATACACTCATACACCTATATAAACACTCACACACCGCCACTCATCCATAGAGGTACTCACACATCTAGTCAATCATGCAAAAAATTAATCACACACCCATTTACTCACCTATACAGTTATACACACACCAGCTCACTTACTCATACAAATACTAGCACATTCTTACGCTCTTATACAATAACTGATACAAGCACACGCGCATCCATACAGCCACTCTCACAATCACACACTCTCACTTATAGCCATTTAAATACTCTAACACACATATATACTGCCTTTTACATATGTAGTTACTCGCACATGTACCACTGAGATATACATTCACTCACTAACACACCCATACACACACTCACCCACCCAAGCAGTCCATCACAGATGCACTCTTGAAATCATGCACCCAGTGAATCACCCACTCACACATCTATGTACAGAGTCACACACACCCCACCCACACAAACACTCAGGCAGCCATACAGATACTCAGAGAACCAATCAATAACCCATATAGATACTCATGTAGCTATTCGCAAATCCATGCATCCACTTACACACCAACAGACGGATACAGACATTCACACAGTTTAGTCACTAACCCATGCATTCAGTAAGATACGTTTAATCACTCACTTGTAGAGTCAGTCACGCACGTACTAAATCATCCATTCAGACACTTATACACCCACTCATTCTTCAATACGCCTTTCCCTATATATATTAAACATATTTAAACTTTACAGAAACACACAGTCACTGGATGATGTCATCAGTGATGTCATTTGAGATGTCATCAGTGATGTCATCAGTGATGTCACTGACCATGTCATGAGTGATGTAATATGTGACGTCATCAGCAGTGCATTGCGGGGCGCGAGTTATAGTTAGCTGAACTAACTATAACGGGGAATTTCTATGGTTTTGTACGAGTGAAATGTCCAACTAACTATAACTGTCCCTAAAACCTATGGTTTTTTCAGTGAATTTCAAAGGTTTTTTAAATGCTAATTTCTAACTATAACGTGTCTGAAACATATGGTTTTTTCAGTGAATATATATATATATATATATATATATATATATATATCGCCAAAGAAGAGGGTTCCTCCTGGGATCGAGCCCGTAGTCAGGTGGTGCGCGGTGCCGGCGGAACCACAGCGAGACAATAATATACGAAACCAAAGTTCAATAGAGCGCACACTCAAACAATCCTCTGCTTGTGCAAATATATTTATTCCTCAGTCGCTACGCGTTTCGGCAGTGAACTGCCTTGATCACACGCTGAGCAATTGGAATGATCGTGCATACATAAACAAATAACATGAAAGGAGGACTGTTTGCTCACAGTGAATACGGATTGCAGTGTTACAGCGGCGGCCATATTCAAATTCGTGAATGATGTATAATACATAGCTTTCAGTACAATGTTAAACACAGTAGTGGCGCTAGTGATTTGTGCATGAGTTAAACTAAACAAATTGTCAGCATTAATTGTCATGTAATTGCAGTACCATGAATGAAGTCAGGCTATAGTGATTAAGCAGACCATTGCGGTGGCAGCCATTTTTGAGTGTGCAACTCCGCGTGAAGGTATAGTACTGTTGAAAAACACTATTTTTTCTCATTTTGCAAGCCTGCTAGCATCATACAAGTTGGATAAACTTTATGTGCGAATTATATATTTAGCCACATGATAATGGTTATAAATTTCAATATGAGAACAATTGGACAGTATAAGAGTCAAACAATACAAGATACCTTGCTAATGGTTGTAGTCATAATGGTGAAAACCTAAGTAGGTTTTTAACATGGTTTAGATATTAGCACAATGATCATATGGTGATTTTTAGAATGGCCGGATGGCGGGGAAAACCGGGAGCCATCCACAATTTCATTCGCCAAGTGGCAAATTCAAGAGCAGTTCAAGTTACAACAACATATAGACCACATGTGATGAACAACTTCAAATCTCGGAATGGTAAATTCAAATTGAAAAAAATTGAATAAAAATAAAATGTTTCTTACCATATGATCACTGAGTCCGGAGAGGGGCCCCTCCATGTACTTTGCAGGGGGGGGCCCTCACGTTTCGTTACGCCACTGAACACAGAGCAAACAAAAACAGAGTTCTAAACTCTGTTTTTATTTGCGCTATGTAAAACTGCCCCAAAAATCTTTTTGAGGCCTGTGACATGCTCTAATCTCCCCATCTAAGAATTAAGGACAAAGCTTTAACCTTTGATGTCAGAGTTAATTCTTGGACGGGGGAGATTGGAGTGTAAGTGACAGGCATCAACCTTTTATTTTTGCCAGTTTTACAAAACTTCAAATCGGGTTTCTGCATGCAGGAATTGGGAGGCAGTAGACTTGCCTTGAAATCGGTAGTCTCCCGCCTGAATCGGGAGGGTTGGCATGTATGCATATAAGTTATACCTCCTTGGACTCCATGGTCGTCGAAGGGTGCGGGGAGCGACGTCATGCTATATTGGCTTGGCGCTCCTGTTAGCCAAACGCTAATTACAATGCGGTGGGAAGACACGTCTCTCCCTGGGCCGGCGCTGTGGCAGGCAGCACTGCTGCGATGGGCCGCCGAGGAATCAGCAACATTACACAGAGAGGAGTTGCGGGCCTTCAACGAAGTCCCATAGCCGCTGATTGGGATGACTTGTTACACACTTTTTGGAGTGACCCCAACTCTGACAGCTAGTCACCACCCTCATGCGCATCATTACATTCCTGACCAGGGGGCAAGACAGTGTCCATCCCACCGGAGCGGAGACATAGTCATCCAAACACCAAAGACATTGCAACGGACGCTCTGAAGTAGGCCTTATGTTTTCAGTTAGTTTACTGTTTTCTTTTCTTGATAGCCCATGTTTACAATGATGCTTATTTTTTTGTATTTATTTATACGGTTTTATATAGCGCGAACATGACCTGTAAGAGCACTTTACAAATGTTCGGAAATAAGAAAAACAGAAAAGCAAACAAGAACATAGTCAAGAGAGGTATCAACTGTGCAGAAGGTAATGTCTCCAGGGCAAGTCGACGAGACAATAGATATGGTCAGACAGTCTAGTGATAATCATGGGCCATTGATATAATACAATGCCTTTGATACTGTATGAGTGACATCTGCTCCAACTGTACTGCTGCAAGCAATGGCTTTTTTGTTTATCACTTGGAGTGGCTATTTGTATCGTTCTAAAATGTAATAAAGATATGGGGGAAAAATAAACAAATATATAAAACAAAGTAGTAACTTTAGAAGTGGAAGGGAGGGAGGAAGCGAAAATATGGTAACTTATTTAAGAAAAGCACTGTCAATACAGTGGTTGAAGTGGGCGGGATTGGCGGGGCACAGCATGCCCCTACTTTTTCAATTGAATAGAACCCGTTGCCCTACTTTTTTATTTTAAAAATGTGGGCCAGGCCGGCAGAAATAGCCAAGGCATATAGAAAAGTCTCGGCCATTCAGTGATGTTCGGGGACGGGTGGGGTGGGCATAGAAGGAAAAGTCCTCTTTCTTTTCCTTCTTGCCCAGAGAAGACAAGGACAGTGTCTACTTCTCCTGCTCTGCCCCCCCCCATCTCTTTCTTCCTCATTCCCTCTCTATCTGTCTCTGTCATGCTCCTCCTCATTTGCTGGAAAAAAAACAGGACTTCAAGAAACAGCTCTTACCCTCTCTTTCATCTCCTTTCCTTCATTCTTTCCCCTGTGAAATGGATCCAAACAGGAAAGAAACACTTTTTCTGGAAATGTCGTCTTTTTCTGACATTTTTCGATTCCAAAGTGCAGCCTCGGGACGGAGAGAAAAAAAGGCTAAAAATACGAAAAATAACTAAATAACTAAAGACAGAGTGGTCACAAAGTGGCCAGATTGGTTTTATTCTCACCCACACACATTAGCACCTCCTTACAGAGTTTGCCAGTGAAGCGCTACTTTCGTTTTCTCATCTTTCTTTGAACAACATTGTTTTCCCTGGGTGGGAAAGTGCACCATTCCTAAAGGTACTGCAATACCTGGTTGATGATGCGTGGTGCGGAAAACATTTAATGTGATCCTTATCAGCTGTTTACCTTATTTTAGTTTATAAAATGTGTACCATGGCTCTGTGTTCAAGGATGTGGTCTTTTTAAACCATTACCATACGTTTTGTAAGGATATAAGCAATGGACATTGAAATGGGTCCCTCCCGGGTCCTGTAGTCATGTCTTTAACTTTTCAGGCAAAAATACTCATTAATTTCTTAATAATGAGTGTAAAAGCGTTAAGGTAACCCTGCTTACATTTCACATGCTTTACCTAATCTTGCATTTCCTATGAGTGTTTGCTTTTTCCAGGATGTTGTTACTTTTTTTTCCAGGCAGCATATTACTCTTGTCTAGTGCATAATTTGAATTGAGCTTATCCAGGGTTTATAGAGGGGCACAATTGAGTTGTAGCTGAAGGCAGTGCGAGTTTCTCTCAGTGGGGCAGTGTCGTATTCAGTGGGGGAGAGGATGTTGCACTATGGCCAGAGCTGCTGAATTTGGAACTTTGGAACCAGGTCCAGCCTTCATGACCAGGCCACTCTCCTGAGGGAGCACATTTCCATGCTAGACATTATAAGCCCCGGTGTCTTAGCACCAGCAGGTGGACCCTAGCGGTGACAAGTGTGGGTTAACCTTGAACGCCTGTCCACCACAATCCACACTGAAGTTCACCTCCAGTATTGCAGGCAGGCCAACGAAGCAGCACACCCTAGAGCGACAGTGACACTGTCACGGAGGTCAAAGGACCCTTGAGGCCAGTCCACCTCACCCATTGGTACTTCCATTGGCCTTGTTTCAGTAGTAGGAGTGCAACTCACCAGGGATTGGCAATGCTGGATTTGCACCCACACCAAACTAAGTTTGCAAACTTCATGGTCTTGCTGCTTCATGCACAAGCACCTTTAACATGTGCTGCCTGCTTTGAGGGCCACTGGAAATATGCAGCAATGGAGGACAAAATTAGGTCGCAGCAAAAAAACGCAGCAGCGTAATGCTGTACATTTTCTGATACTTAATCATTTTAACATTTTTACACATACTAACAGTCTCTGCAAAGATTTTGCCTCATTAGTACCAGTGTAATATGCAAATGCAGCAGTGAGAAAGGTGACCAGTCAAACTTTGCAAAGGACCCTCCACTTCGCAGCAACACAAATCACATTTTGTAGTAACTTTTGATCTGTTTGAGCTACAAACAATTTTTCTTAGTTAGAATCATCAAATTATGCAGCAGATGATGTTTTATAGGCAAATATGGCAGAGACATTATTATGTGGAAAACATTTGCAAACTAGAATATTTTGCCATTCATGTTTGAACTGCTCTTGTGGAAAAAGGGAGGAAAAGTGCTGATGACAGAAACTGCATGGCTCGGAGACAAATGGCTTGTGATTCTACATTTAAGCATACTTGGAACATTCTGTGATTGGAAACATATCCCACTTTGTGAATGTATTTTATTGTCAGTAACTCATAATAAACCTTAAATAAAAATGTGTATCCATTGGTTGAATTAAATAACATAATGAGCTGTAACTGGACAGTCAAATGCCAAACAAATACTAAAAATTGGGATGTTTTGCTCTTTCTGGCCACACCTCTGATTCCGCCCACTGACCCAATGCTTAGGTTATTCCCACCCTCTGATTCTCCGCCCACAGTTCCCCTACTTTTTTTCCTCCACTTCGACCACTGTGTTAATATATGTTGAAAAAAGATAATGTGTTTAACCATGAAATGTTCTGGAAAAGAAGCCTCACAACATTTAAATGACAAATGTGTTATGTGTTGAAAGTGAGCAAGCACTAATAAAGCCAGCGCATGTCTGTGTGTCGGTGTCTGTATGGTTGTTAAATTTGAGTGTTTTTTTTTTTTCACTCACCGAAGATTGTATGTTTCCGCTCAGGACAGATAACCCCTGACCCTCTGATCCTATCAATGTGGAAGGTATCCACTTTCTAGCCCTCACTCTTTGCCTCTGCCTCTGTACCCTCCGTTTAGGAACAGTATCCAGAGAAATGTATATTTTTGGGGTGCCCTGGGAGGCCACTCCTCCTATCTCTTTTCTTGCTGGTGGGACCTCATTGCCAAGGATGCAGTCAATGGGCATCTGGGGAATGACAATGGCTCTACTGTGGACTGGGATTGCAACCCCTTCCATTCTAGGGACACCAGGGTCATAGGGCGGACATACTCCTACCCCTGAATTACCCTACAGATCTGTCCAGGCAGATATTGTTCAAGAGAAACCAGCATTGCTATTGTTGTTTTGTTTTTTTACAGTTTTTTCTATGTGCAAGTTTGGGAGGCAAATCATTTGTGTGAATTAGTGATTTTAATGGTGCATACGGTCGTAACAGCTGAACTAATGATAATGCATTTGAAATTACTCAATAAGGTGGGTTAGAAGTGTGATTAATAATGTGATATAGTTATGCCACATTTTCGTGCGAGCCTCCACTTCAACAGAGTGGGTGAAGCTCCTGATGTTCTGCTCATCTCCCCTCCCAATCAGACACCTGCTGTGAGTCTTCTCTCCTCACAGTTTGTGCGGAGCACCCTGTGCTATAACTTAAAAGCTGATTGTATTAGAAAGCGTGTATTGTGAATAAAACTTTCCATTGTGTACCCGATGTACCATTTTGAAGTATTTCCGCAGAAGGTTCCGATGTAGGCGTGGAGAAGAACATAGTTCTATGAGTTTTTGTTTGAGAAATGTTTCATATTATATTGTACATCTCCAGAATGCAGTTGCTGAGGAAGCAAGCTAAAGATTTTCTTTTACCTTAGAAATGGGTTAACGCTAAGAGTTTTAATTATTACAAAGCTGCTTTTGATTAGCCAATGTGACCTAACCATAATCATATCATGCTGAATCTGCAGTTTTGCTAATTGTTTATGCATAAAATGTGTATAAAACCCCCTAAGGACATACTTATCATGCAGTTGCATCACCTTTGCACCATACAATGGGGGGGCAAGGGTGATGCAACTACTAAGTAAGACTTATCAAGTCACGCAAGGTCTCCTTGCGTGGCCCTGCGTGTCTTGATAAATCTAGTGGAACGCAACGCATCACAAATCACTGCATTGTGTTACTCTGCCCAAGGGAAGCATTCCAAGGGTGGAGCGTGGGTGTTTCTACACATCCACCCATGGATTTTGGCGCATTCCCAGATTTACCATTAGTGGTAGACCTAAGAATGTGTCAAAATGCTACGCCTCCCCAGGTGAGGCTTAACGAGGAGAATATCGTTATTTCTCCTTGTTTATTCCTCTTTCTATGCATGCTGCATTCTGCAGTACACATACAAAGAGGGAAATGCCTCAGAGGATTGTTTTTGTGCAGGAAGGTGTCCTTCCTGCACAAAAACAATCTTGCTTACAATGCAGGCACCCTTGCACAATGGTGCAAGGGTGTCTGCATTGACGCTTGGAAGCACATTGTGCGTCAGCGCAGGGAAAAGACAGGACTGCTTCGTGTAATGTTAAATATGCACATTCCTGCCCTTTTCCTATCACACAGTGCAGCGCAGCAATATGGCTTGCTGCGTTGCATGATTTTTGATAAATGTGCCCCCTAATTTTGAAGGTTTAGGGGTGATTTCTAATTATTTTCTCAACAGTCTTTTAGATTATGTTGAGACTTTCTCCTTCTCCTTTAATACGCAGTCAGTACTCATTATAAGTTTGACACTTACAATCCAGAAAGATTTAATTGCCTAAACAGGGATTTTACTATGATTTTATGGTTTTGTATTCTGTATGTGAGCCTTCATGGCAAAGTATGCATTTTTCAATATCATGTTAACAATTCTATAATAAACCTTTTAAACTTGATTTTGATCTAGAACTCAGTTATTGAGAGGTCCCACTTTGTTTTTGAATTTTACTCTGCTGATTATTGAGCTTAATGTTGGGGAGGGCGGTCTCTTGCCGCTAGATCAATGAGAAATCACAGAGCCAAACTACCTGAAGTAGAAACCGGGGTGCATAAAATATTCGGATCCACAACATTTTTGGGATTGGGCTCCCACAAAATTTGGTAGCAGAGGATGGGTAATGTAAGAGCACCTCCTCTTTAAAGGGTTCCCAAAACATTTTTGAGCTCTTAATGCCCAGTTTGAGGGAGAAAGGAGTTTTTGGAAATTTGTCAACTTTCCTGTGTCCGATCCTCCTGGGAATCAACTAGCTGTGTCATAAGGTTTCTGCACATACAGAGCTATGCACAGGATAATAGGACCTTGGAATATAGTGGTGAGCCAACCATAGACCTTAGCACCCAAAACCCCAACCCAACTAGCATTAGCGTCCCATTAGCACTAATGTACCAATGATTAGACAACCTAGAACACGGTATCTCTCTCTCACTCAGGACTCGCAGAGGCAAGAACACTCTTTCGTCACACTCGCACCTGTCCACAACATGCGTAAGAAGAGACACTGTATAGTTCAAAATATTTATTTCAACTTACGTGCTCTAAGATACAGTACACGTGTCAGTACTAATAGCATAATACATATGAATAATATAATCAGCATAGTTACTACTCCATAGAATACGAACGGGGAAAGCATCTCATAAAGCAGTGGATATATGTCTAACTAACATTACCACCCTCCCCGTGCTGGAAGCCAGTTTATTATGAGAATAGAAGACCTTTGGGCTTTGACTAGCGAACCCCCATACCTCAGTCTCTAGATGCAAAACTACATCAGCAGACAATCACAGCTCTTCTCTCTGGAAAGTTCGTCTCCAAGTGCTATCTAGCGCAGGCGACCGCATTATTAAAAGCACACTAATTTCTCAATGGCAGCTGTACATGGTGTTATGTCTAGGTGCGAGGGACGGGCCAAATCAGTAGGAACCAGGGATTTGTTATTCGACCTTGTAACTGTTGTTCAGACTGAGCCCAAAAGGGAATAGGAGAAAAGGTGAGAAACAGAAAATGCAGACAGTTGTAAAATAACTTGGCAGTAGCAGAGGGCGACAGAACAACAGTTGAAGAGTATCGTGCGCAAAAGTCATCATGGCAGCCAGGCCTATGCCAACGTAGCCAGGCAGGCCATGAGCCACAAGACACCCTCCCCTGGACAGTCCATCGGCCAAGATGAAAATGAAGACAGAGTTCCAAACACCTGAGCAGAAACGAGGCAGTCCACCAACAGTGAACGGCAAGTCAATCCAAAAACGTGGAAGAGCAGAAAAATGCTATACCGTCCAAGAGTACATCATTGGAATCGTCAAAAAACGTAGACGCCATCCAGTCCAACAGATCAAAGCTGCAGGAATGTTCCTCAGAGGATGGAGCATCTAGAAGCAATGCGGGACAGCTTGCGTGATATTCAATATAACTTTGTTGTAGGAGATTCTGAGCAGCCGCCCAGATATCCCATTGTGCCAAAATTCCCAGTGCAGCCGCACGCATCATAAAGCCAGCAGCGGAACAGTCCCGTTCATTGGCCTCTAAGGGACCCACCAACTGGACAAAATCCGGAACAGACAATGACGAATTGGAGAGGCAATAACCATGGTCCATGTGAACGGACACCGGATGCAAGACATCACAGGTTGCACGCAAGTGAAATACGCAAAGCGAAAGGAAAGGGTGTAGGACACACTGATAGTTGCCAAGGGCAGAACATCGAAGCCAACCAGAAGTCGCTCACGGAGCAGTTGGAGGCGTTCGGGATCGAGAAGGGCCCAGTGGTGTGCAGCCATTGCGCAGAAAACAGACCAACAGCAAGACACCAGCCGCCAAAGCGAGGATTAATGGGAAACCACCAAAGACGCTAGAAAAAATAGAATGAATGAACGCCGGTATCACACCGAAAATAGTTTGGAAGGTGGACACCAGGCCAGACCCCACAATTTTAAAAAAGTGCACCAGACCCTCAGTGTTTGATGCGTTAAAAATACGATGAATCAACTCCCCAAAATGTTGGGGGAGGTCAGTGTTCAAAAGGGCCTGTATTTCACTGTGGGTACTAGCCACCTGGAGAATGAATGTCTCCCGGGCGGATGTGAGCATAACCTCCTTATTCAATAATAGGGCCTTTATTCTGCTCAACTTATTGAAATCTGCCTCCATGGTAGGAATGGAAGGCCAAATAGAGTTATCAACGATGTCGTGAGGGGGAGGAAAAAGCACATTCTTGCAGCAGACAACTCTGTGTGAGACCGTAACAATATACGGAATGCCAGCTTGTAGGCCACAACAGTCTTCGTTATTTAAAAGCAAATAGCTACCGTTAGTAAGCAAAGTAAAAGTAGGAGAAATAGCAGGAGCAGGAATACCCTTTAGCACACATGCCAGATTCGGAACTGAAATGCTACAAGCCCCGTGCAATTTAATATGTTTACAAATAAGCAAATGACCCACAGTTGAATCACAAGACTCCCCCGTGAGAAACACTTCCTTGCCTTCTCTAAGGCATTTATACATGAAAGGCAAGGACCAGAGTTCATGCAGGAAAGCACTACCCAAAGGCTGGAAACGGCCCACAGGATAATGTCTCATGCACGAGCTAAATTCAAACAGGGAAAAAGGTAAAGCGATAACCCCATGAACTAGCCACACCGCAGAATCTAGTTCCGCTACAGAGAATGGTAAAGGATCAACTTTCTCGATATGTAACAAGGTGTAAGATGCATCTTTCATGGACATGAACTGCTGTTTTTCCGTCAAATTAAAAGGCAGAAAAAGTGCAGTGGTGTTCAAGAGATTCCAAGGAACTTTACCTAATTTAAGGGTTTGCAAAGTCCAGGCACACTGCATCACTGAGCGCAACTGATTCTGACCATGATACAACATAGAGACATCATCTTGTACAATATCAACAACAGAGGATACAATATTCTCTAATGTGAAAATGCGGGAAGACAGGGTATTTATACTATTGTCAACAACAGCAAGCACCTTTTCCAAATTTGCTTGGTCTATTTCCCGAAGGCGGGAAGCAGCTTCCATTTGTGACAGCTTCCAGAGTTCATTATATGCTTCATAAATGAATCTCTTCGGTCGGGGACCACGAGGTCCCAAGATAAAGTCAGATAAATCAATAGTGCCTGATAGGAGAGACAAATGTTTCTTAACAGAGTCTAAGGACGAATGTTGTAACCATTGTTTACATAATTTACCAACCGAATACGTGGTGACAGTACGAGTTGCAGTAAATCTTGGATCAGGCTTGTCCTGTATGTAGCCAGAAACTGTGCCATGGAAACGCAGCTGGCATGCATTCGATGATATGGGCCATGCCAACCAGGGTGACTGTATCAGTGCAGAAACGTTAAAGGAATTATTTTGGAACTGAGCCTGTAACTGCAAAAGGGACATATTAAATCGTAAACTGTCATTTGGCGAACTCGACAAGAATGGGAAGGCTGGCGCGTTTAGTTGTTTAACGGAAGACAACCCCCAACACGTGGTCTGATAAATGGAAGCATTTAAAAACATAATTTGGGCTGGGATAAGGCAAGCGCGGTGCAACGCCTCAGTGCCTTGCACCTGCCATGGCTTCGAACCCCAGATTGATTTTAAATCCACTGTGTCTTTCCAATACTCATAACCACCCACCGCCAAGGCGCTCAAAAAGGAACCCGAATAAAGTAATTTAGTGTGGGTCAACATTATCTTTTGAGTCAATGGGGTTTTTAATTTAAAATAATAGGACCCAGGGTTCGATCGATTAATATCAGTAAAATAGGTGAATTTATTTCGAAAAGTCTGGGAGCTACCTGGTATGGGGTTTGGGCAATGTTCCCATTGGGTGTAAGTAACAGGGCTACGTAGTGCACTTGGTTTGTGGAGAAAATGATTGCCCCAATGCTGGTAGCAATACAAATCGGCATAATTCGCAGAATTCATATACAAGTCCTCAGCATTAAAGGAAGCATAATATTTTAAATCAGCAAACAATGCTTCAACGGCATGCACATCCCAATCATCAGAATGAATATTACTTTTTACTACATCACCCATCGAGACTCTAAGGACATTTGGTACATTAATAATTTCCGTCGGGCCATGGATTTGAAAGTTTACCGCATCCCATACGATGCCATCTGCAACTGGAAACGCTGAAATGTTCACAAATGTGTGGTCACGCTTCATGATGTGTGAAGAGGAATGTGGAGCCAAAGTCCCAGCCACACTGTTCACAGCAGAGCGTTCAGGTAAATAGTGACCATTGATGAGTAGAAAAAACACCGTGACAAAGCCAATGGACATGAACAAAAAAACAAGAAAAGTACCATCCAAATATATGTCCAAGGTGGAATCAAAAAATTGTCTCTAAACCAGGATACAAAAAGACTAAACTTGGACGGGGCCTTTGATGAGTTGGAATCCGAGTCAAAGGAATAACGTGTCGGGCTCAGTGGCGTTGTTGGTTGGTGTGCCACCGACTCTGTGGCGGGATAAGTATATTCGTCCTCATCAATGCAGGGGGATGCAGGGGGTTCAAATATATTTTCAGGCAAATCAACCATCTCCATGGTAACATCAGTGACTGTTCGTGCAGGCGTGCCGCGGACACATGTCCGATAAATGGCAGGACAAGAGACCGCTGGTGTGACACTATTCAGGATCGGCCAGATGTTGTAGCTTGACATTTTCCACTGAGATGTATCTGTTTTCCTTGCGACCGGGAAGCGGTGGTAAGATGACTGTACGTGTTCCCTTCAAGCCCAGGACTGGAACCGGTGCACGAAAAGAGGGGCCGAATTCTTTTTTGTTCTCCACCTTCTCTCGTACCAGGTCGCCAATCTTCGGAAGCCAGCCGGCAACCGGAATCTGCAGAGCAGGGTCTGTGGCTGAAGGCAAATGTGCAATTGCAAGTTTGTCTCGGGCTTCTTGTAAGTCCTGTAACATAGTAGAATGATTATCTACATCAAACTTGGCGGATTGCGCCGCCATGTCTAGACCATCAAGGTCAGGCACAAACATTCGTATGCCAAAGAGCATTTCGTAAGGGGTCCGCCCACCCAGAGGCCTTCTAGGGAGATTATTAAGTGCACGCTGAACGGTATACAAGTGGGCCAGCCAGTTCCTGCCAGTACCTATAACTCTAGCTGTCAAGGATTGCTTTAAGTCACGGTTCATTCGTTCAACGATAGAGTTGCCCTCAGGCCTATACGGAGACGAAAATTTCACCCGCACCCCTAAGGAGCCCATTGCGTCCTTGTAAGCCTTAGAGGCAAACGCCGGACCTTGGTCAGAATGGAAGGTGCCGCATGCAAAAATTCCCACAAAGACTCGCAAATCCCTTATGACATTTCGAGCGTCAGCACTCCGTTGTGGCCAGACCCAGATGAACCGTGTGCACGAGTCCACTGCCACTAAGATATATTTATAGGCAGTGTCTGAAGAAAATGGACCGCAGTGATCCAAGTAAACACACCCAAAGGGTCTGTTTGAAATTGCAAGCGAGGTCTGCGGTGGTCTTGTGGCTGTTGAAGGCTTGATCTGTTGACAAACGTCACAGGAAAGCACATAAGTACGTGTATCTTTATATAAACCACGCCACCAGTAACGCTGCTGCAAAATGGAAATTGTCGCAGACACACCAGCATGAGCCGAAGCCATGCCTTCGTGTGCCGCTGCCATTAAGGAAAGTCTGCGGTCCGCGTTGGGGATCAGCCGATCACCAACGTCAGGTATTGTTACATAAGGAGCCTGATCGGGACCTATCTGGTAAGAATATTTAGAAGGGAAACCTCTAGGGTAATTCATTCCTTCTTTTGTTGCAGCAATAGCTGCCAAGATATCAGTGTCTATTTTAGACATGGATCTAGTAACTGCTGCTACTGTACACGTGAGTACTGCTGGTCTGGCAGCTTCATCCGCCAGACTGTTACCAACAGCGTGTGCGCCCACTCGCTGATGGCCTAGGGTGTGTACCACCTGTGTGAGTGGCAGACGGCTTTGTAATTCTGCCACTCTAACCCAAAGCATTTTATGCTTGATTGTGTTGCCTTTAGCGTCTCTATAGACATTTTGCGACCAAAAGAACAGATTGTCATTGTATGATTGAACACAGTAGTAAGAATCGCACACGATTAAAGTGGTCACATCAGGATTTACGAACTCAAGCGCAAGCACCAATGCACGCAACTCGGCCAATTGTGCGGTACTGTCCCCGAGTGTCTGTGTATGCACCACAGTGGATTTGAACTTTCCGTTCACAAACGTACCTGCAACAATAGCACATGCGGCTGAATAAGCATGCTTGGAACCCGTGGCCGGTTGTGCCGAACCATCGGTGTAGATCACACAGTCGTAATCCTCAAGCGGCAATAAAGACAAAGGAGGAGGATGAAAGAATTCATACTGTAAAAACTCCTGAGTCTGAAGAGAAGAGTCAAAAATGAAAGTGACATCCGGAGACGTCAAAGATGTTGCCCATTGAATCCAACGGGGGTGCAAAGCTTTAGAGTTCGGTACACTTGCTTTGGTCACTGCCTCTAGAGCAGGATATGGTGTTACCACCAAAATGCGTTTTCCCTGTGCCAGTGCGCGCTCCTTCAGGATCGCCATTTGCACTGCTGTTAGCACTTTCTCCACAGATGAGAACCGCATTTCTGCGGAGGTGTACAGATGTGACTTGTATGCGATGGGTACTGTATCACCTTCATTAAAGGTTAAATACGTGAAACCCACTGCCCCTGGGATGATTCTAATCACCAAGTTTGTGTGGTTATCACGCGTCAAAAGGTATTTAGACTCAAGAAGGTCTGTTTGCAAAGACTGCAGAATGGAGGTATGCTCCGGAAGCCAGCAAGACTTCGAATAAGTAGGTTGTATCAAGGCATACAGTGGCTTAATACGCTGGGCGTATTCGGGAATATATGTACGTCCGAAGTTCAGAAAACCCAGCAAAGACTGAAGCTTCTTCAGATTAGTAGGAGGGCACAGAAGTGCACATTTCTCCAGAAAATGGGGGCTAAACCCTTACCTTCATTGTTGAGCTCATAGCCCAAGAACAAAACGGTAAATTCAGCAATATGAGATTTGGCAAAGTTAATTTTGTATCCCTGAACCGCGAATTCAAGAATAATGCGGTCTACTCGGGTCAGATGCGGAAACAATTCGTCGTCCGTCAGATAAATGTCATCCACGTACGAACAGGCGTCTATATCAATGCCGTCTAATAAAGAGACAACACGAGCGGCGAACACGCCTGGACTATTTTTGTAGCCCATAGGAAGACGCCTGAATTTGAACATTTTACCACCGGAAGTAAAAGCACACCATTGGCCACTTTCCGGGGCCAAGTTGTGCGTGTAGAATCCATTTGAAAGGTCAAGTGTCGTTTTATATTTTTTACGAACAAGACTGTCTACAAGCGCAGAACTATGGGTATTTTGCACCGCGAAGGTCCGACAATGTGAGTTCAAATGCCGGTAATCCAATACTAAGTGGTACGATCCATCGGGTTTAGAAACCGCGAAAAGGGGGTTGTTCATAGGTGATACACAGGGTTCAATTACTCCCTGATATTCCAACTGAGTCAGAATTTCGGAAACGTGGCCTTTGGCTTCACGTTTTATGGGATATTGGGCTTGTGGCTGCGGTAGTGACCGCAAAGGTATTTCATGGGGGGGAGAATCTTCGTCCCAACCCACGTGATTGCGGAATAACGCTGGAGCCAGGGACACAGCCCACTCTGCTGCAAGAGCCTCCGCTTTGTCCTTTGGGACATGTCGAGAAAAGCTCGGAAGGATTACCTCCTCCCCTTTACGCGCAGCAAGAACGAATGGGGGTGGCCAATCCGCCTCTGCTAACAAAATGTCATATGAAGAGGTCAGATTTTCCCAAAAAATCCCTTTAATTACACGCTGTATATCACCTTCAATTTGAATGACAATATTAAATAGTCTGTCAGGGGGTGCCACTCTGGTGTCTGCTGTTTCAACAGTAATGAATGTTTCAGTTGCTGTCGCCTCCATATGAGGACGTAGCGCCTCCCGCACTATGGTAACTTCCGCGGCGCTGTCTAGGAGGGTTACTGCCCACGTCCAATTCAGGAGCCTCGTTCTCACCGTCTGTGGCATATTTCGCTGTTACAGCGGCAACTTTCTTCTTCTGAAATTGTGGTCGAAAACGTTGAGCGTCTTCCGCTTTTCCTCTGACTTGTTGTCGAGGCTGGTCTCGTCCCTGGGGGCCTCTCGGTCCCTTCCTCTATCCTGGCGGTCTCCTCCACCGGCCTGTGACGAAGTCTGTGCCTGTGAAGAACGCGTATCAGGGATCTGAAACCTATCCAGTGACTTAATTCTCGCTCTATCGCGTAAATCATAAGTGCGTTCAGAAGAAACTGAAACCGGGGATGCGCCTCGCGACCCCGGCTTCTTTTGTTGCTTACCCTGTTTTTTCAGCCTCCAGCTCTTTTTAGTGAAGACTGGTTTCTCATCTTTCTCAGATTGAGATTTGGTTTGTTGCTGTTGCTGTTGTGGTTGCGATTGTGTTTGCTGTTTTGCAAAAGGCTTGTTACCCAGGCTATTTCTACCAATAGTTTTGTAAGCTTGGGTAATAATTTTCGGTAATTCGCGAGGCTTGTCCAATTCTGGGACTAAAGCCAAAGCGTTAGCTACTTGAAAGTTCACTGCATCGCCCTTGACATTCGCAAGGATCAGCTCAGCTACTACTTCAAACACTCCCACCAGTCTCATCCCTAATTCCACAGCCGCTTCAGGGCCATGTTCGTCCTGTACTTTTTTAATTACAGAGGTGAGAACCGTCATGGAAGGAGTACCATAGCATTTAGAATATACTGCTGCGAATACCTTACCCCAGTTGTCACATGCTGTCAACTCGGGAATTAAGTCTTTTGGCAAACTAATCGTTAAAATACGATGTTTATCCACGGGTGTTGTATGTGGAAAAACTGCCTCCAACTGATCAAACTTTTCTGCAAGCCAATAAGGAAAATCATCCTTATTTTGTGGACGTTTGCCCATCACCGAATTCACCATGACAGGACTTATGGTCACTCCGCCTGCAGCAGCTGGTTGGCCGGCAACTCCAGGAGCGGCTCCATGGAGGCTGCCTGTAACATACCGCACTAAAGCTCGATGCACCTGCACCAAGGCCGCATACATAGTGCGCAGTTCCGCGACTGGTATTGTCATATAACGCGGATGTGGGGTGTACCCGGCCAAAACAGGCCAAGTGGCCCCCTCAATTGATAAGGGGCCTAAACGAACCGTGGTAGTCGGTTGTGGGAGGGCGCCATTAAACCAAACACGGTGTTGCCAAGCCGTGAGCGGTACTTCAAGATTAGTATAAGGTCTATAGACAGCAGGAACAGCGGTGGGTTCATATTCATGGAACAGATTATCGTTCACGTTCACCGCTGGAAAAGTGATCCAAGAGTAGAAGACTTCAAAGTGGAAAGCCGGATTGGCTTGAACCACAAAGACTAGTTCAACTCCCGCGTCTGGCACTCCATACACCCGTAAGTGATCCCGGAGTGCTGTGCGGCTATGCGCCGCTATGTCTATACCCGCCATTACTAACGGGTCGATTCAACAATCTTACACGAGGCAGCACAAAAAGGGTTATATTTAAGAAACCTTTTTAATAACATCAAGCTTGAAAGAACCTACAAAATCTGTAATATAGGAGGTATCACCGTCACACACGCTTCCGGAAGCGTATGTGAGGGTATTGTGGACAAGCACAAGTACTACTCAAGCGTCTCGCAAGTAAGCTGCCCCACTCGTTGGTGCGCCATGTCATAAGGTTTCTGCACATACAGAGCTATGCACAGGATAATAGGACCTTGGAATATAGTGGTGAGCCAACCATAGACCTTAGCACCCAAAACCCCAACCCAACTAGCCTTAGCGTCCCATTAGCACTAATGTACCAATGATTAGACAACCTAGAACACGGTATCTCTCTCTCACTCAGGACTCGCAGAGGCAAGAACACTCTTTCGTCACACTCGTACCTGTCCACAACATGCGTAAGAAGAGACACTGTATAGTTCAAAATATTTATTTCAACTTACGTGCTCTAAGATACAGTACACGTGTCAGTACTAATAGCATAATACATATGAATAATATAATCAGCATAGTTACTACTCTATAGAATACGAACGGGGAAAGCATCTCATAAAGCAGTGGATATATGTCTAACTAACATTACCACCCTCCCCGTGCTGGAAGCCAGTTTATTATGAGAATAGAAGACCTTTGGGCTTTGACTAGCGAACCCCCATACCTCAGTCTCTAGATGCAAAACTACATCAGCAGACAATCACAGCTCTTCTCTCTGGAAAGTTCGTCTCCAAGTGCTCTCTAGCGCAGGCGACCGCATTATTAAAAGCACACTAATTTCTCAATGGCAGCTGTACATGGTGTTATGTCTAGGTGCGAGGGACGGGCCAAATCAGTAGGAACCAGGGATTTGTTATTCGACCTTGTAACTGTTGTTCAGACTGAGCCCAAAAGGGAATAGGAGAAAAGGTGAGAAACAGAAAATGCAGACAGTTGTAAAATAACTTGGCAGTAGCAGAGGGCGACAGAACAACAGTTGAAGAGTATCGTGCGCAAAAGTCATCATGGCAGCCAGGCCTATGCCAACGTAGCCAGGCAGGCCATGAGCCACAAGACAGCTGTATTGGTTGTGCATCCCAGAAATAATTTTTAGTGTATGTATGAATAGGGAGAAATTGAGTTTGTGAATGTGCATTGAAGTATGAGAATAAGGTGGTGGATTTCTATTTGTGTTTTAAGTTGTTTGGGTATGTGATGAGATTGTGGGGTTATTTGGTGGACTGATTACTGTTGGGTTAATGTGCCATTCAAATTTGTAATCCCATTTGAGGATTATTTTGTTATTGGCTTGAATTGAGTTGGGTATCGGATTCGTCGTAAATCCAAGATCTTGAGATTTTGATTATTTGTCTGTCATTGGGGTGTGTAGTGCGAGTTGCAACTTACACACTTTTAGGAATTTTGAACTAACGGATTTCTTTTCTAGTTTTTTGTGTTTAATATTTGGATAGTACACAAGAGCAAGCAGATTGTCCGGGGTAGATGACTGCTGGACAGGAGTCGACTTGATATGAATAGTAGGTTAAAAAGAAATATGATTTCTTGTCTTTAGATTTAGTAGTAGTAGTCTGAGAAGTTTTACCTACTGTATTTGACCTTTCTTTCCTTTCAAGAGTAAACAAAGGAAGTGTTCTTTGGTTTTTGATTTAAGAGAGGTTATGCAATTGTTTTCCTGTTTCATGGATTGGTCGTGCTATGATTGGTTACACAGCCAAGGAGTGGTGCTGGGATTGGTGAAACGTCATCACAAAGTTGTGCTCTGATTGGTTGGTTGCTGACGAAGCCGCTCTGTGATAGGTTGACCTTTGACAAAGCTTATCTGGTTGTTGTTCGTTAGACTGCTTTTTTGTGGTTTGTTGTTTTTGAGCTTATAGTGAGTTTACTTTGAGAATAAACTATGGGAAGTCTGTCGACAAAGCCTAAAGTTACAGAGATGCCTAGAGAGGGTCGGAAAATGCTAGCCCCAGGTACATCGGCCTATGAAATGAGGAAGAAGGTTGGGTACTACATGTGTACCTAGATTTCAGAATGGAATAAATACACTGCACATGATGCAAATTTACAGTTTCCTCTAGCGGGTCCCTTTAATATTAGGAAATTAGATTTTTAGAGACAAACCATTAATGATATGAAGCCAACGCCCAGACCTACACAGTTTGAGGTGTTTAATAAAAGGAATCGCATGGCTACTGAGAAGTAAAGAAAGAAAACTTACACAGAGGAAAATATTTCAATTAGACAATGGCTTTGGAGTAAACTCGACCAAAAGAAAAAGGATTGGAGAGAAGATATTTTTGAATGTGTAAACATTTTTCCTGCTCTAGTTACTGAAAAGGAGCAGGATGAAAATAAAAAGAAGGCTGAGAAGTCAGATGATGATGACAAATTTATAAGTGTGATGTTGAAATCTAGACCTCCTGTGTATACAGATAGATCAGTGGAGACACCCCAAACTGCTGTAGGGATTGATAATGGTGCTGAGAGAGATACTGCTATTGTAGTGGCTCCTACTGGAGTTGCACTGAGTGCACCAACAGACGTTTCAGTGACAGCAGCAATGCCTAGTACAAGCAGAATTGGGTTGCCAGAGAATCAGACACAAAATACCCCAGTGAAATCAGCAATAGTAGAGCCACCACCTAAAGAAATTATTATTGGAAGTTTGGAAATAGAATTTACCAAATGTTGCAAGGGAATGTATATTTATTCATTTATGTAAATTTTATAGAGCGCGGACATGACCCAGGCGGGTATCAGAGAGCTTTACAGATGATCAAGGACAAAAAGAGTTAAGCCATTGGGTCAGTAACAACAACAGTGATAAGCAAAATACTGGAGTAAAAAGAGGAACAAAGTATCATGACATCGCAAAAGGATATAGATGAGAATATATGAACAAAAAACAAATATTGATGTGGAGAACAGTCATAGGATCAAGTGAGAAACACATTGTAGCAGCGCCACTGAGGGTGAGGCAATCCATACAGGAGGAGCGAAACCCGCTTGTAGAGGAAAAAACAGCAAATGGTACCATATGGGAGTAGGTACATTCAGATCAGAGGGTATTCATCAACAGAGCTTTCACTTCTTTTTTGAAAGATGCCGTTGAGGGAATCAGTCTGATTTCCGGAGGCAAGGAGTTCCAGCAATACCTGAGAATGCTCGATTATAGGTTTTCTTTCATTGGAATTTTTGAGGTTTTAGCAACAGGGTGCTGGAACTCCTAGAAGATCTGCTACCACCAGATAGTTCCAGTTTTTGAGCTAGGTACAAAGGGGTATTATGGTGAAGGGCCTTGTGTGTCATGCAAACAATTTTCAGGTGAATCCTAGCTTCAAAAGGCAGCTAGTTTAGGGATTTCAGGTCCGGTGTGATGTGGTTATTTCTTCTGGATCCCGTGATAAGCCTTGCAGCCGAATTCAGGGATGCCCTGAGCTGTGCCAACTTGTAGATGGGTAGCCCACAGAGTGTTGCGCTACCATACTCCAACCTGGAAATCACTAGCGCTTGAACAGCAGACTCAAAGTTGTCCGGGGGGGAGGAAGGGTTTAATCTTTCTTAGGATACTCATGTGGAAGTTAGCTCCATTGGTGGCTGAGCTAATGTGCTCCTGCATACTCAAGGTCTTATCAAGTATTATTCCAAGAGACCTTCCGGAGTCAAGGAGTGTGGAGTACAGTTGAGAGCTGTTAGGTGTTTCATGTATTCAACAATGACGGTAGCCTGTTTAGGTGGCGCTATAAGGAGGAATTTCGTTTTGAAGGAGTTTAGTTTGAGTTGTTGGGAGGTCAGCCAGTGTTGTGTTTTGAGTAGGGTTGAATTGAGTGACCTGATGTCTTCCGGGGAGGAGATTTTCAGGTACAGTTGGGTGTCATCTGCATACATGTGAGCATTTCCTTTAGAGGCTCCATGACGAAGTTGAAGAGCGTGGGTGAGTGCAGACCCCTGAGGGACCCAAAGTGTGGATGGCGTAGAGTTGGAGAGATTTTGAGATATTTGATACAGACTACTGACTTACAATGGCAATGAAATGAAACATTGATAAAAGAAGATGATAGGTGCGCTAATGAAGCACATGACAAATTGGAAGAATTAGTTGATGAGCTACAAATTGACATTAGCAAAATAAAAAATTTAAAACAAAATTATAAAATGGATTTAACACATGATAAAATTAAAGAAATGGGCCTGATCACTTTAAGGGCTCATATTAAAGATTTAATTGAGAAAACGCTAGACTTAAATGACTTGAAGAATTATCAAGAGAGATGGAAGAACGGGACAGCAAATAAAAACAAAATGAAAGGCATGAAGGAAGGGCAAGAAATGTTGCAAGCGATTCCGAGTAAGGTTGTTGTTGGATGGCCGACACAAGAACAAGCGGAAGGTGCCAGCCACGGAAATAGCAGACAAATACAAGCTTTGATTGAGTATTTTAAAAAGCAACATTTTGAGAACACAGCAACCCAAGGAATCAGTGAATTCCTTTTATAAGAGGTCAATGCATGCTTACAAGAAAGATAGCAGAGTTGAAAATCCAGAGAAAGATGGATTTAGCAGTTTTGTTTCTGCTTTTGTGAATTAATTGAGATCAGAGATCAGTAATCATATTCAACTGTGAATTGTGGTGGCAGACGAAGGGCATAGATGGGATCTTGATGTTGGCAAAAAATAGTAGTGATTACTGTGAGGCAAGGCAAAAGAAGATTAAGGAGAAAAGTGATGATAGCACAGACCAGACAGTTTGAGAAAGGGTCACGAAATCAAATGGGCTCAAATATGAATTTTGTGCAGAATGGAATGAATCAGGTAATGCAAGGAGGTAAAATTGATGGGACGAATGTGAATGTAGAGATGTCAAAAAATAAATACAGAGTGCCATTTTTATGGGAAGATCGGATACTGGAAAATGGAGTGCATACAATATCCTAATAGGATTCAGGTAAAATCAGAACACATTCAACAGATACAGAGTGCTAATGTGACATTGAACATGCAGAATTCAGAACCGAATATGCAAAATCAGAAATCATTTTGAGTGCCGGTGCCCACAGCCTCAGTAATGCAACAAAACATGAGAAATAAAATGCCATATATTGCAGGGTACCACCAAAATGCAATGATTTTGAATGTTGAAGAGGCAGGGAGTAGTTCACAATGATGGTGCCTGAGGAGGGTGGAAGATTGCTTGCTTTGAGCAGTCCTGGAGGCAGACCAGAGTGGCCAATATATATTGACGGAAAACCCAATTGCCATCCGGTTTCATTTCTGATTGATAACAGGAGCTATCCATTTTACAGTTCATTCTGTGTAAGTTCTAAACCTACCCCTCTCGGAAACAGAAGTCCAAGTTGTAGGGATCAGCAATAAACAAATTGTTAATCAGGTTAGAACAGATGTTCCAGTTAAAATTGTTAAGATGGAGAATAAGCATAATTTTGCATTGAGTGATTCGAGCCCTGTGAACTTACTTGAAAGGGCTCTCCTCTGCAAAATGAATTGTGTCATTTGTTGTACACTGGATGGTGTTGCAATTGAAAATCAAGATGAGAACTCAGTTTTTAAACTTAGTTCAGAAGATTTGAGAGTTGAGTTGTACCCAGGTTTGACAAAATAAGATCTGCCTCTGGATTTAAGACATACTGTCAAAGAAGAGCTATGGGATTATGCTGGTAAAGAGACTGGATTGGTTAAAAAGACAGAACCAGTGAAAATAAAGATTAAAACAGATGTAATATTTCCTAGAACACAACAATACAGGCTTACAAAATAGGCAGAGAAAGAAATTAAACAAGTGATTAAGAAAATGGCAGAGCAGGGAATTCGCTGGGAAGTGCTTGGTAGCTCTTGCAACTCTCTGGTGATGGGAATTGATAAACCGAATAGCAAATGGAGAATCATACAAGATCACCGAAAGATAAACAAAATCGTTGTTAATTGTTGTCCAGTGGTACCAAAGCCAGCAGCAATAGTGTTTGATTCCATCAGAAGCAGAATGATTTACAGTCATTGACTTCTGCCAAGCGTTCTTCTAAATTACATTTCATGAGGACTTACAGTTCCTCTTTGCATTTCAATTTTGGAATAATGTTCTTGTGTGTGTAAATTCCCACAAGGGTGTGCTGAAAGTCTTTCAATTTTCTTGTAAACACGGAAGAAAGATTTAGACAAATTAAAATTGCTATGTAACTAAGCCCTAGTTCAAAATATTGATTGCATCCAAGATTAAAGAGGGCTGTAAACTAGAAACAATAGCTTTGTTGAACCATTTAGCTGACAATGGGCATAAAGTGTCTGTAGGAAGGTGGAATCTGACTATATGGTTGCCCCCACTTTTTTTATGGTGTTTTGCTGGTTTATGACTTAGTTGGACTGGGATCCTGCTATTCGGGGCCCCAGTCTATCTGCTTTCTCTGTAAAAAGGTTTCCATGTGCCTTAGGCACATCACTGATTGGAATCTGGAGTGCCCTTATAAGTCCCTAGTATATGGTATACTATGTACCAAGGGCATAGGTACCTCAGAGGCCTACCAGGGGCTGCAGCATGTATTATGCCACCCCTGGAAGGCCATCCAAACTGACACCACAGGTCTGCTACTGCAGCCTGGGTAAGGTGGTACATGCACCCCTTACTGTGATATAGGTTACCTATATCACTAAATACATACACACATATAAACCTATAAGTCACTCCTAAGGCAGGCCTTATCAATCCTGAAGGCAGAGTGCATGGTTCCTATGTGAGAGGGTGCCCCTGCATGAGCAGTGCCCCTCTGCAGCGTTCGGAGACCCTTCTCTGATGCTGTTTGTAGTGCAGCCTGACCATATACTCTTAAGCGCATTATAACCTCGCGTTAAATGCTAACTTTGGAATGGCTGCACCTAAACATGTCGTGTTTGGTGTCAAACATCTTGGAATACTACCCCCCGCCAATTCTGGCGGCGGGGGTAGCATTCCACCCTTCTAGAGGGAAAGACATGTTAACTCTGGCTAGCCCGGTAACTTCTTTCCAAAGCCCTGGCATCACAAAATGGATGCTGCTGCCACAGACACGAGTCTGGCCTCCTGCTGCTGGACGAAACTCCGGCAGGGGAGGCCTGGACAATAGGTTTCCTGTCCCAGGGAGGTGTGACCACCTCCCCAGACAGGATAATGTGTATTGGGGCTGGGCGGGAGCACTTTCGGGTGCTTTGAAGTCCTGCACTGGGGGCACACTTGGTGTCCCTGTGCATACCCCAGTTCAAACCGGATCAGGGGCTTGCATCTGCGCTTTGGCGCGAACTGGACAAAGGGAAAGGGGTGTAGCCACCCCTCTGCCCTGACCCACCCATAGGTGGGGCCACAGAGTAGTCCAACCCCTAAACTTAGTATAAGTATAGGAACCCAGTCCTTAGGACTTTAGATTATCCCTGGACGAAACTCTGAAACAGAATCCTGGACCTTCGAAGCTCTACTCAAGATTAGAGGACAGAAGAATCTCCCTCGGGGTCAAGGAGTGACTCCCCTGCTTGGCAGGCACCAAAGACGCATCTGTCCGGTCTGCATTTCTGAAGCTCCCGTCGGACGCCGAAATCTTCGCATCACCAGAGGTGGATTCTCAGACTTCCCCGAGGCTACCCTGAGTCCCCAGCAAAGCTGAGGCCCGTAGCTATCGTGGGTAACGTGAGACCGTGACCCCTGGACACCGAGCACATTTGCAAGTGCATCCTCTTCTGGGTCTCCCACGAAGTCGTGCTTTGGGCTCCGAGTAGCCCTAGCCTCCAGCACCAACTGCACCGAAGATCACTGGCCTCCACTCCACGAGTGTCCTGTGAGCCAGATCCACGTGCGATGTCTCGAGGCTCCTTTGCGGTCGCTAGCCCGTTGGCTAGTAGCCCTTCACGAAGGCCAATATTTTTCTTCTTGGGCACCCTGGTTGCTCCAGGCCTGCCCTCACTTACCCTCGCTGGGTGAGTTCCCCAGACCTTGCTGGTCTGCACCATCGACGATCTACATCTTCATCGAGACTTGCCGTTGCCAAGGCTTGTTGGGTCCAATCCGGTCGCCGACACCTCAGCACTCGACAGACATCGTGTACCAGCCCGAATCCTGCTCCTGGTCGCCGACAACGCCTCCTGGACCTCGTGGCTGAAGAGTCAAGACGACCGTCAACGCACCTGAAGCACTCGACATCGGTGGGCATCTGTCCATCGCCTTCCTGGTCACTGGCTAGTGACCCAGACTCTGTCCCCTCTGCTTTCAGGTTCTTCAGATCTCCGATCCACCCTTGGATCCACCCGGACACTTTCCACTTGGTCGCCAGCAGCACTTTGCAGCAGATCGCCATTCAAATCGACGACGAAACCCGACCCCGAAAGGCACCTATGCACCCGGCTTCCTGGGTGAGGTAACACGAGTACTCCGGTGCTCCCGTGGGTAGAGACTCTTCAAAGAACTAGTTCTCAAAGGGTTTGCTCCAAGTCCTCCTTTAAGTGTCCCTTTTCTTTAATTTCCTGATCGCGACTTTCTCCATAGAAGTCAACGGCGTATCGCGGTTGTGTATTTACACTGCACGCGTCCCCCGTTGGTCCCCTGTGTCACTACCTTGGGTGGTTCCTTGTGGTCCAAGCACTTCTAGAGGCTCTAGGCCTAGTGTCTAGTTCAGTCGTGGTTCTTATACCACTTTATTGGTATATGGTTTAGTACGCCCCTAGGGCCCAAACGTGTATTTGTGCTATTACTGTGTTTAAATAACTTCTAACTTATGTACTTCGAACTCTAGCCTCATAAAGAGACTAGAGGGGTGTGTTTAGCAATAAATACATATATTTTGAATATATACCTGGTGTGGTGCTCTTTCATTTGGTCACTCAAGAGATTATAGACTGGTAAAACAAGCTGCTTTACATTCCTTCAAGACTTAGCCTGAAGGCTGCTCTCCATAGCTACCACTAGGATAGCTTTCAATAAGGTTGTCTTTAACCTATCTCCAATAAGGGGTTGTTTGGACTGGTGCAAGGTGCCCACTATAATTAGTGGACAGCATATGCCAGGCCAACTTCTCACAGTGTCCCTGACTAAAATATACTATTGTAGAAGAGAAGTAATTTATCTTGGATACCATATTGAAAAGGGTATGAGGAAAGTCTCTAAAGAATATGTTTCTGTAATTCTGAAACTTAGTTCACCAACCACCCAGAGGGAGGTTCAACTGTTTCTTGGAATTGGTGGGTACTATGGTCAGTGGATTCCAAACTTTTCCTTGATTACAAAACAGCTAGTAAGGTTAATGTGCAATGATGTACAGGACCGGTACCATTTGATGATGAGTGACTTGATGCATCTAAGAAATTGAAAGAGCGTTTGTGTCATGCACTCTGGGTGCGTGATTACAATATGATGTTTTTCCTATTTTGCCATGAGAAAGATGGGTGTGCACTTTCAATTCTCACTCAGAAGCATAGATGACTAATGCGACCAGTAGCATGTCTTTCTGCTGTATTGGATCCAGTAGCTGTAAGTCTTCCAGGTTGTTTGAAACCGGTTGCAGTTGTTTGTTTGGCAACTGAACAAAGGAAAGGAATTATGATGCGATATACTTTAATTGTCTATGTCCCTCTTTCAATTCACATTGTTTTAGCAAGAATAAGAACTCAGCACATAACAACTTTAGATTGACTCATTATGAGCAAACGATACTTGCAGCAGAGAATATTTCTACTTAAAGATGCAGGGCCAGATGTACGACCATTTTTGCATGCGCAAACGGGTTTGCGAACCCGTTTACACATGCAAAAACAGCATGGGGAATGTACAAACCCTATTTTGCGAGTCGCAATTTTTTGCGACTCGCAAAATAGGGTTTTGCAACTCACTATTAGGAAGGGGCGTTCCCTTTCTAATAGCGAGCGCAACCCTATGTAAGAATGTTTTGCGTCCACAATTGCGGGCGCAAAACACTCGCAAATTACCACCCTCTTCAAGAGGGTGGTAATGGGGTCGCAAAAGGGAAGGACCCCTTCTCCTTTGCAAATGCAGGGGAAAATATTTTTTAAGGGCAGGCAGTGGTCCCAGGGACCACTACCTGCCCTTAAAAAATGAAATGAAAAAGTTTCATTTTTTTCTTTTTTAAATGCATTCCATTTTCCTTTAAGGAAAACGGCTGCATTTTTAAAAAAAACTGCTTTATTTAAAAGCAGTCCCAGACATGGTGGTCTGCTGAGCCCAGCAGGCCACCATACCTGGGAGGGCCTGCTATTCCCAATGGGGTCGCAAATTGTGAGAGGCTCATTAATATTCATGAGCCTCTCTATTTGCGACCCCATTGGGAATTGCTAACAGTGTGAAAAACACTGTTGTACATTAGAAATAGCGCCTCGCAAATTGCGAGTCACAAAAAACTCGCAATTTGCGAGGCGCTATTTCTGCGGTCGTACATCTGGCCCCTTATGTCCTAAATCCAGCAACACTGGTTCCAATTTCAGATAAGAATGGTGAATGGTGAAGGTAGGATGAAGATGATGATGAATTGGAACACGATTGTATAGAAGTGACTAAATAATGCACAAAACCAAGACAAAACATAAACAAAGTTACTTTGAAAATGGATAATCTGACATTATTTGTTGATGGTTCTTGTTTGAGATTCCATTGTAGGGGACTAAAAGCTGCCTATGCAGTATGCTCAGTCTCAGAGTCACTTGAAGTAATCTCTTTACCAAATGTGAAATCAATGCAAGTGGCAGAATTGATTGCCTTAACGAGAGCTTGCTGCTTATTTGAAAATTTGAATGCAACAATCTATACAGATAGCCAGTATGGTTTTGGTGTTGTTCATGATTATGGTCAGCTATGGTCACAAATGAGATTTAGGACATCCTCAGGAGCTCCAATCAAAAATAGTATGTATATATTGGATTTATTAGGAGCAATTCAGAAACTAAAAGAAGTAGTCGTTAAGTGCACAGACCATAAGGCTGGCAGGGATATGACTACATTAGGAAACAGATATGCGGATCACATGGCAAGATACTATGCCCTACAAGAAGAGTCAAATGTTCAGGAAAATGGAAATGATTAATTTGCAACCGATACTATACAGAGTATAAAAATGTGAATTGTTTCTTTATGGATTCAATGCAAACATCCTTGTGTGAATTAAGACGCATACAGGAGAATGCTGCTGAAAATGAGAAAAGAAAATGGGAGAAATTTGGCTAGAAAAACAATTATCACGAGTTGTATGTAAACTTAAGAGCAAAAATATGTTTTACCAGATTCAATGTTGAAGCCATGTGTAAATATTTATATAATCAAATTCATGCAGCAAGAGATAGTTTGGTTAGGATTTTTACGAAATATTGGGAAAACACAGGATTGTGGTATGTTGCTGAAGATATGTGTAGTCGTTGTTTGATATGTCATTTAAATAACTAGGGTAAGAAAACTGTTACAGTCATGAATCACATTGTCAAATCAGAAGGCCCATTTACGAGACTGCAATTAGACTTTATTGAGATGCCACATTGTAAAGGTTTGAAATATGTCTTAGTAATTGTCTGCCTGTTTTCTAAAATGGGTGGAATTATGTCCCACAAGGACAGTGGATAGCCTTACAGTTGCCCAATTGGTATTAAGTGAGTTGATTCCTAAATTTAGCCTCCCAACATCTATTGAGTCTGATCGAGGTGCACACTTCAATAATGAAGAGTTACAGATAATGTGCACAGCTTTTGAGATCAGTCAGAGTTTTTATTGTAGTTATTGTCCTAAAGCCTTAGGTTTACTAGAACATACAAATGGCACTCTCAAGAATACATTGGTGAAAGTTTGTGCTTCAACTGGTCTGAAGTAGCCCAATGCTCTTCCTCTTGTTCTGATGAATTTGAGAAGTACTCCTGACAGGAAAACAGGTTTATCTCCACAGGCGATAGTGATGGGCAAAACAATGAGACTTGCATATGCACCTTCAGCTACACTAATTTCAATAGCTGATGACATCGTTCTGGATTATTGCACAGGTCTAGCTGGTATGGTGGAATCGGTCTCTCATCAGGTGAATGTGGCAACAAAAGATTACAAAGTTACACCCTGTCACCAACTGAGTGCTGGAGATTTGGTGGTAATTCTTAAGCATGTTTGTAAAGGCTGCCTCGATGAATGGTAGAGATGGTCCTACCAGGTGATACTGACAACAAACAGCACTGTCAAATATGCAGGTGTGCCTCAGTGGATCCACGCTGCTCACATGATGAGAGTAAGAGTAGCTGAAGCAGTGGATGAGGTGCAAGATCAAAGTACACAGTCTGCTCAAAGTCAAGCTCAATGCCAATTCAAGTTTGCTGCTTGAATCCAGAGGGGGTGGGAAGATTTTCCGGAACTGGTGAAGACAAAATGCTAAAATAAAAAAAAAGGTTTCAGGTGAGAGAAAGTTCAAATGAAGAACCTGAAACTCCTGAAGTCCACCTACCGAGGAAATAGCTGTTACAGAGCAAAAGAGCAAAGCATGAGTGGCAGCAGGAAGAAGTAGCCTCTAATCAAAGCAGTGACAAGTTGCAGTTGAAAATTAAAGTGAAAAAGACCCCTTTCAGAAGAAAGAGATTCACTGTGGAAAAAGCAGACATAAACAAGTCTGATCAAAGTGCAAATTCGAATTCAAGTCAGAGTTCAGGATTGGGCTCAAGTCAAAGTCTTAGGGAAGACAAAGAGCCACAGACTATTGTTGAAAGAGAAACGATTGAAGACATTCCAAGAAAGAGAAGTTGCAAACTAAAGCACAGTGAGCCAGAAAGAGATTTTGAGAGACAGTTGAATTCAGAAGCTAGTGGGAGTGAATCACCAGTAACTAAAAGATCAACCAGAAAGAGCGTCCCAGATTGAAACTATGCCTCGCCCGAGTGGGCATATTTAGCCACAGTATCAGAAGAAGCAGATGAATTTGAAGAGGATTATTCTCGGATGAACAAGTACCAATACAAGTTTGAGAGTGGCTCAGCCACCTTGAGAGTAAAATAGAGACTTTGAATACCCATCTCTGAAGAAAGACGAACAGAATTAGAAAGGTTTTTTGAAGGACTGAAATAACTACTGAGTCAAGTCATTCCATGACAGATTTGCTTTGAACTCAATATATAAACTTTTTTTTAAACTGAAAAAGCTGATACTGATTTTGCTTAAAATGTTTGCTTTTTATTATTGCTTTAAAGAAATAAGAAGACCAGAAGAAAAATATTATTTTAAAGAAAATGTTAGTTGATTTTTTGCCACAATAAGGATATTTGTCTCAATGAGAAGAATGAAAACAGCAGATGCTGTAAACTTGTAGAGATGATGCTGTTATTCCTAACACTATTAGTATTAGCTGGTCTGTTGGTGTGCTTACTGACTCCTGTGCGAAATGTTTTAGGTGGTATAAATAACAATGTTGAAGTTGGAACTAATCATGATGAATCTAAACAAATGATACCAGTACATGAAGAGCAGGTAGATAGTGGTTTTAAGGATAATGTGTCTAGTAAAATGATTAAGTAATACATAGATATCATGAAAATTAGTAAGTGTTACGTACAGTGCTGGGTTTGGTCTGGGCGAGCTGGGCCTAGCACCAGGGTACCAATCTTCAAATGGGCACTTGGCTGTAGTGACCCAGAACAAACTGCTTTTATTCATTGTTTAACATGCTGCAGCCAGTATTTTTAACACTTCATCACTCCCTGACTCCATCCACCAGCACGCCCAGGCCCGAAACAAGCAACTTGGCAGCAAAGCAATGGAGTGGTTAAGATTAATTGGAAGAAGTGGGGCGATGTTTGTGTTCAGAGGTCATTAACTGCTTTGATGTGATCAGTCTCGGAATGGCCTGGGAAAGCGAATGGGGCCATCTGCTGTATCATTTTATTTACCAGTAGCAGCTAAGGCACCAAATGCCTTTCTGCCCAGGGCGCTGTTGAAGGGCTGGCTCTTGTTATGTATGACATATGTACAGTTAGAGATTTCATATGCATTATTGTGTAGTGTTTTCGTTGCAATTTTTAATAATGAAGAATTTCTTTCTCCTTACTTGACTGATTTTAATGTGCCTCTAGAGAATTTGGTTATTAATGAGAATAATAGGGAAATTATATCTGGTGAGTATTTGAGAGTGATTGCACAAAACAGGTATGATATTAACTTGGATGGAGATTATTCGTGTCTTTTGAGTAATGAGGATCATGATTTTATTAGAGAATATATATCGAAAGAGTAGTGAACATAGTGAGAAATCTAGAAGAGAAGAATATTGCTTTGGAAGAAATAAGAGAAGAAGAATTTCGATTTTCAAGTTTACATCCTAGATTGAGAATGGAACAGGAAAGAAAGGTGAAATGTGCATGGTAGGGAGTAGTCCTATGGAAAAGAAGAAAGTAGAATTTGTAGGTGATAGTGTGTGTGACAATTTTGTTGTCTGCAGGAAAACACATTATGAGGGAAATCTATTATGTTTTGGGGAAGACTGTTATTTTAACCTGCCAAGAAATCAGGAGGGTTCATGTTCTTTGGCTCTTGTTTCTCCTAGCATGTATAGTGTAATTGAGTTTGAGGAGAGTGAAACGAAGTTTTGGAAAGTAGTTTTAGATATTTTAGGAGCTATTATTTATTTAATGGGACTGTCAATGAATGATGTACAAATTAGACAATTGTCTACAGTAGTAGAATAGCTTGCTGTAGACACAACAGGGCACCACTGCAGCCTATGGAGTCCATTCTCCCGGGTTGTCAGTGAATCAGCTATATACTATGGTCATCGCGTAATTACGCAGTGCCCATCTCGAAAACGGTTAAAACGAATCCTATCATGTTTGGTATCAAACATGTTGGAATCATACCCCCACACCATAAACGGTGTGGGAGGTATGATTCCGAGCACTGGAAGAGCCCTCCGTTAGGCTCTCGGTGTTCCCGGTACCAGCATTCTAGTCCCGGACAGCACAAAATGGTTGCTGCCGACCAGAGACACATTTCTGCCCTCCTGCTGCTGAGCTAAGCTTGAGCAGGGGAAGGCAGAACAATAGGCATCCTGTCACAGGGAGGTGTGACGAACTCCCGGCAGGATATAGTGTATTAGCGCTGGGTAGGTGCGCTTGCCAGCGTCTGAAAGTCTGCATTAGAGTCCATTTGGTGTCCCTGTGCATAGTCCAGTTCAAACCAGTCCTGGTAGTCGTTAGCTCCCGCTGTGGCGCAAAACCGGACAAAGGACATGGGAGTAACCTCCCCCCTGTCCAGACCCTCCCCTGGGAGGGTCCCCCGAATCTTCCCAACCCTCTCCTAAGGGTACTTAAGGGCTTACCTGAGTGTAGATCCCTAGATTCATCGTGGACAAGATACAGAACTGAAACCACTGCACTTCTATCGTCCGGGCACTCTGGACTTCACTGAACTTCGTTTGGGCGTGACTTTGTCTCACATTCAGTCTGCTGCCTCGTGTGTGCCTGTGCACCATACAGGATCCGTGCAGGACCTGTGGAGCATCCAAGACACTTGAAGATAATCTCCCTTGAAGTGAAGGAGTCACTTCCCTGCATTCGCAGGCACCTCAATGCTGCTGACGGTCTGCTGATCCCAAGCTCCTGTGGACTCTGAAGGAATCAACAACACAGGTGGTAGCTATCTACGCCTCCCGAGGCCCGAGCTGCCCGCTCACCCAGTTTGAGGTCAGAATGCCTCTTGGGGGCTGCATTAGCTGAACCCCTGTGCACCGCAAACTTTTGCAAGTGCATATGCTTGTTGGCAACTTTGCGACAAGTGCATTGGGCTACAAGTAGCCCCAACCTCTGGCAAATTCTCCTACAAAGATCTTCAGCCACATCGCATCGTGTGCTCCGTGGCCTGCAGTTTTGTAAAGCTGCAGAAGGTCCTCCTGCGACTCCAGTGCCTTCGGTACTCTTCTTCAAGAATCCACGATTGGATTCCTACGGACACTTTCTCTTCTTCCAGCAGCGGCACTTTCCTGAAGTCCTCCATTGGGTTCGACAGCAGTTTCCGACGCCACTTCACACCTATGCACCTGGCTTCCCTGGGTTAGGTAACTTGGGTACCACAGTATCCATGGGTAGGGTGGCTCTCCAACCTTCTGTCTTCTACGGGGTTTCTACAGGGTCCACTGGGAAGGGTCCTTAATCTTTAAGACTCCAACCGCGACTTACACGTAGACTTGTATGGAGCACATGGTCGTGTTCACACACTGCAAACGCTCTCCGTGGGGTCCCTATCTACTCACCTTGGGTGGTTCCTTGGGGTCCCAGTGATTCCACGTCCTCTCGATATTGTCCTGACTCGAGTCGTGGTTCTTATACCAGTTTTTTACTATATGGTATGGTCCCCCCTGGGGCCCACTGTGTATTAGTGCTATTTACTGTGATTTATTTGCTGAAGTGTTATGTGCTTTGTGTCTATCTCCGTGTAGGAGATACTCTAACCTACTAGGTAGTGTTATATAATAAATACATATTTTTATAAATACTTTATGTGGTTCTTTTTCATTTAATCTATACTATAAGGTTGCATTCTGGTAAAACAAGCTGCTTTACACTCCTTCAAGAATAAGCCTGAAGGCTGATCTCCACAGCTACCACTTGGATAGCTTCCTAAGGTTGTCTGAGACCTCCTAAATCACCATAAGGGTTGCCTGGACTGGTGAAGGGTGCCCACTTACATTAGTGGACAGCATATACCAGGCCAGCCTCTCACATTGGTGTGCAGCGGTTGGGATTCAAGCCTGCATTGTTTCACCAGATAAATCTTTGTATTGATTAAACTGAAAAACCACTAGTACTAGGCACATATAAATACAAGCTTAGAATAGTAAGTTCTACTGAAATTAGGGTTGGGTAAGTCAAGGGTCTAGCACATCCTTTCTCCAAGAACTGAAAGCACTGTGTGCATCTAGGAAGCTGAAGACGGAGAAGTGCCAACACTAAATGCCTGGTAGAGGTGTTACTGTTAGATGACTTGAGGAAAACCCCTGGGTCAGATGAATAGGACAGAATGGGTGGGGCATGGAATGAAGATAGGGCCGGAGGGGAACGCCTCTTTGGTCTAGAATCAAACCCTGACCAGGGGGAGCCTAATGGCTCCCACCTAGACAATTCAGAACTCCCAGAGGAGAACACAGAGGGACAAGAGGATGCCCTCTTTGATCCTCCTGGGAAGGTGCAGAGTAGACAAAGGAAGTCTAGATCCTCCTCTGCAGAGTCCAATACTTCTAGACAATCAGTAGGGACCTCCATTTCTAGTAAAGGAGGGAACTCTTTGGATAGGGAGTAACAAATGCTTGAACTTGAGAAAGCTAGGCTTAGGCTCAGGAAAGAGCACTTGGCCCTTGACAGAGAGTCCCTAGAAGTCCAGAAGGCTAGGAAGAAATTGGGACTAGAGTCCCATGGTGGCAGCAACAGTGTCCCTAGAAGTAAGGAACATTCCTTTGACAATAGGAACCTGAGGAAGATTGTCCCTCCCTACCATGTTGGGGAGAGGGCATGTAAAGTACAGAAAGCCCCTCAAGAGCAGTGGGCAGCTATCTTGTGGCTCTCCTTTGCTGACAAAGGTAGAGATAAGCTCCTCACTGTTAGAGAAGAGGATGCTGACAATTACTCAGTTTTGAAGAGTGCTCTTATTGATGGATTTTGGCTTAACCACTGAACAATACAGGATTAAGTTCAGAGACACCCAGAAGACACAGAACCATGACTGGGTAGACTTTGTGGATAATGCTATTAAGGCTCTAGAAGGTTGGTTCCTTGGAAGCAAGCTGCAGGATTTTGAAGGACTGTACAATCTGATAATGAGGGAGCAGATCCTTAATAATTGTCAAAACCAGCTTTTGCATCAGTACCTGGTAGACTGAGATCTGACTTCTCCCCAAGAATTGGTAAAGAAGGCAGATAAGTGGGTAAGGGCCAGGGTGAAACAGAAAAACCAGAGCAATAGTGGTGACCAGAAGCACGATTCTTCTAAGACTCAAGATAAGGGTGGGGACAAGGGTAAAGACAAAAAAGAGTCTACATCAGGGCCCCAAAAACCTGCATCTGGGGTGGAGTCACAGTTCAACAAAGGTAAAGGCAAAGAGAAACCCTGGTGTTATTTTTGTAAAGTAAAAACCCATTGGACAAAGGATGCTGATTGTCCAAAAGCCAATGAAACCACTCCTACCACCACTGCCCCTATGGCAACTGCTCCCCCTAGCACAAGTACAAGTGGTGGTACAGGGAGCAAGGGATTAGTAGGGTTAACCTTGGGATCTGAGGTGGTTCTGGCTTAGTCAGAACTCCAGTTCAGGCTGGGCTAGTCTGTGATGGTGCCATGGACCTTGCCACCTTACTTGTTAGCCACAGTAACCTGGACAAGTACAGACAACAGCCTTTGATCAATGGAACAGAGGCAATGGTCTACAGGGACACAGGGGCCAGTGTCACAATGGTGACAGAGAAACTTGTGTCTCCTGGACCGATCATACTTGGAGAAATGTACCAAGTGACCAATGCAAACAATGTCAGGACTGACCATTCCTTGGCAGTTGTTAATTTCAGCTGGGGGGGGGGGTGTTGAGGTAACTGGCCCTAACTAGGCTGTGTTAAGTTCAGACCTACCAGTAGATTGTTTGTTGGGCAATGATTTAGAAACTTCAGCCTGGGCTGAGGTTGAATTCAGGACTCATGCAGATATGCTGGGCATCTCTGCAGATGTGTTTGCTGTGACCAGGTCACAAGCCAAACTGACAAACACTGAACAGGCCCTGGATCCTGGAGCAATGGACCAGGTGCCTTCCAAGAGAAGGAGCAGGAGGCTGTGTCTTCCCCCCAAACTCAGAGTGAGGATCAGTCTCTTGAGGGAGATGATCTTAGTCCCTGTGAAGGAACTGTCTCATATGAACTTGAGCCTGATCAGGGTGAGTTCTTGGGGACAGGGGGCCCTTCCATGGCAGACCTGAGTTTGGAGCAGCAAACCTGCCCCTCTCTTGAACCCCTCAGACAGCAAGCTGCTGCTGAGGCTGTGGGAGTGTCAATGGGTCCCACAGGATCTACTGGGATGAGGGACTCCTATATTCAGAGGGTAAAGACCCCAAGCCTGGTGCCACCAGGAGGTTGGTCATACCTCTGAGGTTTAGGGGCTTCCTACTCACCTTGGCACATGACATTCCCTTAGCAGAATACCTAGGCCAAAGTAAAACCTGGGACAGGCTTGTCCCTCACTTTCACTGGCCTCACATGTCTGAGGACACAAAGGAGTTTTGTCGCTCCTGTGCCACATGCCAAGCCAGTGGTAAGGCAGGTGGTACTACAAAGGCTCCCCTAATTCCACTTCCAGTGGTTGGGTTCCCTTTGGGAGGGTTGGGATTGACATAATTGGTCCCATGAACCCTCCTACAGCCTCTGGGCCATCCTACTAAGTACCGCTCCTGTGGTGGCAAGGGCCCTCTTGGGAATCTTTTCCAGGGTGGGCTTCCCTAAGGAGGTTTTAACTGACAGAAGTACAAACTTCATGTCAAGTTACATAACTGCAATGTGGAAGGAGTGTGTGTCAACTACAAGTTCACCACCCCCTATCATCCTCAATGCAATGGGTTAGTTGAAAGATTCAACAAAACCCTCAAAGTCATGATTATGGGCCTCCCAGAAGAGCTTAGGCGAAAATGGGATGTTCTACTGCCCTGCATTCTCTTTGCCTACAGAGAGGTCCCTCAGAAGGGGGTTGGCTACAGCCCTTTTGAACTTCTGTTTGGGCATTCAGTTAGGGGTCCCTTGTGTCTGGTGAAGGAGGGATGGGAGTTAACTCTCAAACCTCCCAAACAAGACATAGTGGACTATGTACTAGGTCTCCGCTCCAGGATGGCTGAGTACATGAAGAAGGCAAGTAAAATCCTGGAGGCCAGACAAGAATTGCAAAAAGCTTGGCATGACCAAAAGGCTGTCCTGACTGTTTACCAGCCAGGCCAGAAGGTGTGAGTGTTGGGGCCTGTGGCTCCAGTAGCTCTCCAAGATAAATGGAGTGGACCCTACGCTATCATTGAGCCAAAAAGTGTGGTCACCTACCTGGTGGACCTTGGCACTTCCAGGAGCCCCCAGAGGGTGCTCCATGTGAACAGGCTCAAACCTTTTGTGGACAGGGCTGACATGGGCTTGCTCATGGCAACTGATGAGGGACAGGAGGAAGAGAGTGACCCTCTCCCTGATCTCCTCTCACAATACCCTGATGATGGGTGAGTTGATGGTGTAGTCTTGGCAGACAGCCTCACTGACCAACATCAGATTGATTGCAGGAAAGTCCTCAATCAGTATAGGCATTTGTTCTCTCTGACACCCAGTCAAACCACCTGGTGCACCCATGAAGTGGACACAGGTGAGAATCTACCTGTAAAGAGTAAAATCTACAGGCAGCCTGACCATGTCAGAGATTGCATCAGGTCAGAGGTCCAAAAGTTGCTGGAGTTGGGGGTGATTGAGCCCTGGTAGCCCTAGGGCTAGTTCAGTGGTCCTGGTACCAAAACCTTACACCAAGGGTAGTAAAAGAGAGATGAGGTTGGGTGTTGACTACAGGGGACTCAATGCAGTCACTAGGACTGATGCTCGCCCAATTCCTAGGGCAGATGAGCTTATTGACACTTTGGCCTCAGCCAAATTCTTGAGCACATTTGACCTCACTGCAGGCTATTGGCAAATCAAACTAGCTGAGGATGCCAAACCAAAGACAGCATTTTAAACCCCTAGTGGGCATTACTAGTTTACTGTGATGCCCTTTGGTTTGAAAAATGCACCTGCCACATTCCAAAGGCTGGTGAATAAAGTTCTTGCAGGTTTGGAAGCCTATAGTGCCTCATATCTTGATGATATAGCTGTCTTTAGCTTCACCTGGGAGGATCACCTGGTCCACCTGAAGAATGTTTTGGAGGCTCTGCAGAAAGCAGGCCTCACTATCAAGGCTACTAAGGGCCAGATAGGGCAGAGCAAGGTTGTGTACCTGGGCCACCTTGTAGGTGGAGGCCAGGTTTAACCACTTCAGAGCAAAATCCAGACCATAATGAACTGGGTTGCTTCAACTATCCAGACTCAGGTCAGAGCTTTCTTGAGCCTGACTGGGTATTACAGGAGATTTGTAAAAGGATATGGGTCTATACTGACTCCCTTGAATGATCTCACCTCCAAGAAAATGCACAAGAAAGTTCAGTTGACAGTTAGCTGTCAGAAGGCATTTGATGATCTCAAGCAGGCCATGTGCACTGCTCCCATTCTGCAGAGTCCTGACTACTCTAAACAATTTATTGTCCAAACAGATGCATCTGAGTTGGGGGTAGGGTCTGTGTTGTCACAACTAAATGCAGAGGGTCAGGATCAACCAGTAGCTTTCATTAGCAGAAGGTTGACCCCCAGAGGGAAACGTTGGTCAGCCATAGAGAGGGAGGCCTTAGTTGTTGTATGGGTACCTGAAAAAGCTGTGGCCATACCTATTTGACACTCACTTCATTGTTCAGACAGACCATAAGCCCCTCTAATGGCTTAAACAGATGAAGGGTGAAAACCCCAAACTTTTGAGGTGGTCCATTTCCCTACAGGGGATGGACTATACAGTGGAACATAGACCTGGGAGTAACCATGCCAATGCAGATGGACTCTCCAGATATTTCCACTTAGAAAATGAAGACTCAACTGGGCAAGGTTAGTCTCATCTCCTTACGTTTGGGGGGTTTGTAGGAAAGTAAGATCTGCTTCTTATGGTTACCCCCACTTTTTGCTTGATGTGATGCTGTTTTTGACTAGTCTGGCTGGGATCCTGCTAATCAGGACCCCAGTCTATCTGCTTTCTCCCTAAACTGTTATGTCCTGTACTTAGGTACCCCCCAGATTGGATACTGGGGTGCCCTTATCTGTCCCTAGTATATGGTACCCAAGTACCCAGGGCATAGGTAGCCCAGAGGTCTCCCATGGGCTGCAGCATGTATTATGCCACCCATGAGAGACCATTCAAAATGGAACTACAGGCCTGCCATTGCAGCCAGTGTAAGTTGGCGCATGCACCACTTACTAAAGATATAGGTTTACTATATCTTAGGGTCACTGCACTTAAAACCTATAAGTCATCCCTATAGCAGGACTTACCACTTGGTTCTAAGTGAGAGGGTGCCCCTAAATGAGTGGGGCACTCCTGCAGCCTATGGAGTCCATTCTCCAGGGTTGTCAGTCAATCAGCCATATACCATATAGATGGGCACCGCGTAATTACGCGATGACCATCTAGAAAACGGCTGAAACTAATCCTATCAAGTTTGGTATCAAATATGTTGAAATCATACCCTCACACCGTAAACGGTGTAGGAGGTATGATTCCAAGCACTGGAAGAGCCCTCCGTTAGGCTTTTGGTGTTCCCGGTACCAGCCTTCTAGTCCCGGACAGCACAAAATGGTTGCTGCCGACCAGACACACATTTCTGGCCTCCTGCTGCTGAGCCAAGTTCGAGCAGGGGAAGGCAGAACAATAGGTATCCTGTCACAGGGAAGTGTGACTACCTCCCAGACAGGATTTAGTGTATTAGGGCTGGGTGGGTGCGCTTGCCAGCGCCTGAAAGTCTGCATGAGGGGCACATTTGGTGCCCCTGTGCATAGTCCAGTTCAAACCAGTCCTGGCGCGATACCGGACAAAGGTCATGGGAGTAGCCTCCCCCCTGTCCAGACCCTCCCCTGGGAGGGTTGCCTGAATCTTCCCAACCCTCTCCTTAGGGTACTTAAGGGCTTACCTGGGTGTAGGTCCCTAGATTCGTCGTGGACACGATTCAGTACTGAAACCACTGCACTTCTACTGTCTGGGCACTCTGGACATCGCTGGACTTTGTTTGGGCCTGACTTCATCACCCTTTCAGTCTGCTGCCTCGTCTGTGCCTGTGCACAATACAGGATCCGTGTAGGACCTGAGGAGCATCCAAGACACTTTAAGATAATCTTCCTTGAAGTGAAGAAGTCACTTCCCTGCATTCGCAGGCACCTCAACACTGCTGACTGGTCTGCTGATCCCAAGCTCCTGCGGACTCCGAAGGGTTCAACAACACAGGTGGTGGCCAACTACGTCTCCCGAGGCCCGAGCTGTCCTCTACCCGAGTTTGAGGTCAGATCCCTCGTGGGGGCTGCATTAGCCGAACCCCTGCGCACCGCATACTTTTGCAAGTGCATACGCTTGTTAGCAACTTTGCGACAAGTGCATTGGGCTCCAAGTAGCCCAACCTCTGGCAACTTCTCCTACAAAGATCTTGAGCCACATCGCATCGTGTGCTCCGTGGCCTGCTGTTTTGTAAAGCTGCACGAGGTCCTCCTGTGATTCCAGTGCCTTCGGCCTGTGGGTCCTTTGGAGGGTCATCTACGTCTTCTTTGGGCTCCCCTGATTGCTCTAGGCTTGCCCTGACTGCTCTGCTTGTGGTGAGTGTACTGGACCCTGCTGGTCCTCTTTCTGCACCTTCTTGACTTCCTGTGTGGGTTGCTTTTGCCAAGGCTTGTTGGTGCTCCCGCCGTACACCGACCCCTCAGCACTCGACATCGTTCATGGGACAGCTCGTATCCGGCTCCTGGTCATCCTCAGCATCGCCTGGTCCCCACAGCTGCAGAGCCCAGGTCATCGACATCGATCCTGAAGCAACCGACATCGGTGGCCATACGTCTACCGGGCCCCTGGCCACTTCCAAGTGACCCAGACTTTATCCCCTCTGCTTTCAGGTACTCTTCTTCAAGAATCCACATTTGGAATCCTACGGACACTTCCTCCTCTTCCAGCAGCGGCACTTTCCTGAAGTCCTCCATTGGGTTTGACGGCAGCTTCCGACTCCACTTCACACCTATGCACCCGGCTTCCCTGGGTTAGGTAACTTGGGTACCATGGTATCCATGGGTGAGGTGGCTCTCCAACCTTCTGTCTTCCACGGGGTTTCTACAGGGTCCACTGGGAAGGGTCCTTAATCTTTAAAACTCCAACTGCGATTTACACAGACTTGTATGGAGCATGCGGTCGTGTTCACACACTGCACACGCTCTCCGTGGGGTACCTATCTACTCACCTTTGGTGGTTCCTTGGGGTCCCAGTGATTCTACGTCCTCTCGACATTGTCCTGACTCGAGTTGTGGTTCTTATACTACTTTTTTAGTATATGGTTTGGTCCCCCCCCGGGGCCCACTATGTATTAGTGCCATTTACTGTGATTTCTTTGCTTAAGTGTTATGGGCTTTGTGTCTATCTCCATGTAGGAGATACTGTAACGTACTAGATAGTGTTATATAATAAATACATATTTTTATAAATATTTTGTGTGGTTCTTTTTCATTTAATCTATACTATAAGGTTGCATTCTAGTAAAACAAGCTGCTTTATGCTCCTTCAAGACTAAGCCTGAAGGCTGCTCTCCACAGCTACCACTTGGATAGCTTTCTAAAGTTGTCTGAGACCTCCTAAATCACCATAATGGTTGTCTGGACCGGTGCAGGGTGCCCACTTACATTAGTGGACAGCGTATACCAGGCCAGCCTCTCACAATACTTTTATGAGCTTTTGTTTGAGAAATGTTTCTTATTATATTGTTCATCTCCGGAGTGCAGTTGAGTGAGGAACCAGACAGAAGATTTTCTTTTACCTTAAGAAATGGGTTAGTGCTAAGAGTTTTAATTATTACAAAGCTGCTTTTGATTTACCAGTGTGACCTAACCATGATCATGATCATACCATGCTGAAACTGCAGTTTTGCTAATTGTTTATGCATCAAATGTCTAAAACCCCTAGTTTTGAAGGTTTGAGCGAGAATTCTCATTTTTCTCCTATTACTCTGATTATTTTGAGACTTTCTCCTTCTCCCATAGGATGCTGTCAGTACTCTTTATAAGTTTGACACTTAGAATCTAGAGAGATTTAATTGCCTAAGTAGGGATTTGACTATGATTTTACGATTTTGTGTTCTGTATTTGAGCCTTCATGGCATTTTTCTGTATTCTTTATCAGAACAATTTTGTAATAAACCGTTTAAACCTAATTATGATTTAGAACTCAGTTACTGAGAGGTCCTAGTTTCTCTTTGAATTTTAATCTGCAAATTATTAGGCTTAATGTTGGGGAGCAGGGGTCTCTTGCCACTAGATAAACAAGAAATCACAGAGCCATACTACTTGAGTAAAAATCAGGGTGCATAAAATATTGGGGATCGGCTCCCACACAACCATCATGGTCTGGCTACCACAGGTATCCCTGAGAGCAGTTAGAAGGACCCCATTGACTGTGACTTCCTGGAAGAAATATCTATCACCCTCAGGGATCACTAGCTTACCTTCTGGGCCCACCTCTCAACTAAATGATATTAGGGCATACTCTACTCTCTCCTCTTATTAACCTTCCAGTAGGGCTACATTAGTCACCTCTGCGGAGTGCCTACCTGTGGGATCTTGAGAAATAGAGAGTCCCCCTTTTTGTGCCCTGATTGAAGATTTGGGTTGGTGAAAGGGGTTCCCGGGCTTCCACCCATCTAAATCTCCCCTCCGGTGCTCTGAAGAGGTCTGGGAATACTTCTCTCAAAACACTTCTGGGGCCCTTTGGGAACATTTCTGTATTATCCTGGCCATCCTCTTTCCTATACAGAGGGGAACCTGAACCTCCCTTCCTGTGGTCACTCCCAGGTACCTTCTTTGACACTCTGGTGCTCAGCCAGAGGTCCGTTTCTTTCCCAAGCTCTCTGGGCACATTGAGCTTAGTATCTGCCAGGTGCGGGCGCAACTCTATAAAACAATTACTCAAGATGTGCTTCTTCATAAAAAAATTGTACAGGCCATCATAATCCTTTACTGCTCTCCACCCAACCATTAAGTGCCTTACTAGATGAATCCACAAAATCGACCCATGACTGGTGTTTCTGGCTGTTCCTGAACTTCAACCTATACCTCTCTTGTGCTAAGCCAAGCTTAGAGAGAGGCTTTCCTTCAAGGGCCATACTTTACCTTGCCAACTGCATCTATTATCATCACTAGATTCAGTGGCTCTTCGAAGCCTCAAGCACATCTTGCGCTGACTCCTCCCATGAGCCATCAGGTCCTTCCTCTCCTCTAAGACCTGTGTCAATTTCTTAAGCTCCATGGCAAAAGTTGCTGCTGTTGTTGTCCTTTTCTCCTTAGCAATCAGGGCTTCCTTTTTCTCATAAGTAGCCAAGGCCAACTGTTTTCCGCAAGGGTAGCCAGTTGCAATTTCAAGGCTGTCTCTGCCTGCCTGTACTTCAGCTCTGATGGGAACAAACTGGGGGTGGAACATTGCTTCTTGCCCCGGACAATGCAGATGATGATGATCTTTGGGGAAAACAGTCTCCGGGCACTGGGCCTTCCTCATTTCCCTCTTCAACTTTATTCCCATTCTCCTCTAAGGTGCCCTGTAGTGAACAGACTTCCTCCTCAGCTTGGAGGGCAATGTGGTAATGATCCTACGTAGACTACTTGCTCAGCTTGAGTCCCGATTGCTTGCACATCCTCCTTAGCCCTACCATGTTAGAATACTCCACTTTAGCCAGATCCACCTCCATGCTCCCAATAACTTAAAGTGCAAAAATGAAGAACATGAATGTATTTGTGAAACATAAAAAAGACCCAATTAAAACCAAAAGGCAATTAGAAATCCTGAAAGTCAATTTTTGCTGTTACTTTAAAAAAGGGATTTTTAATTTCAACTTAAATCACTGTATGGTATGGAGAAATACTAATAATGGATCCCACAGCTGAACACCAATGTAAAAAACTGAATTCCTTATTGTGGTGGGCGACTACCGACCTTAAGGAATAATCACAACCCTAGTCAGGATGAACCCACAAAGTCACACAAAGTAACCTGAGCCCAACCCTCTGGTAGCAAAGGCACAGAGCTGACAGGATTAACTTGGGGCAATGTGTAAAGTATTTATGCAGTAACAAAAGAGTGAGGAACTCAAAATGCAAAACCAATAGTTTCTTACCTGTCGGTGTAGTTTTGCAGCTTGAAGACTTTCTGGATTCACTATGCGGTGCATTATTCCGCGGTCTAGTGGTTGGGTCCGGAATCGTAGGATTTTTTCTCTTTTTTTTTTTTTCGTGGCCCAGGTGGGCGTCGACGCCCCACCATTTGGTGTCCTCCCGTGACGTCGGCGCGCTTCCTCCGGAAGCTCCCACCCTTGGGCGCCATCTTCGGATTCTTTTTTTCTCGTCTTGTGCTAGTTTTGTTTATCCTCTTATTTTTTTAAGGTCTTTTTCCTTCCTTAATCCCTTTCCTCCTGTCTCATCTTTCTGGCGGAGGTGGGTGGGTTCGCTAGTGAATCCAGAAAGTCTTCAAGCTGCAAAACTACACCGACAGGTAAGAAACTATTAGTTTTGCAGCGTGAATCTTTCTGGATTCACTATGCTGTGCATAGACTTTGTATCGGTTTGCTATGTTTGTGGCGGCTGGGTGGAAGATGAGCGTTGGTTGTTGAATATATGTTGAAGCACTTTTTGACCTACTTGTGCCTCTTTGTTCATCTGTATATCCACGCAGTAGTGCTTAGTGAATGTGTGCACTGAAGCCCATGTTGCCGCCAGGCAAATGTCTTGGATGGGTGTGTTTGCCAGGAAGGCTATTGTTGCTCCTTTTTTCCTGGTAGAGTGAGCTTGTGCTGCTCCTTGTAGTTCTTGGCCTGCCTGTTTGTGGCAGAATTGGATTGTCTGTGCGATCCATCGTGCGATGGTGTTTTTAGTTACCGGTCTTCCCAAGAAACTTCTTGCGAAAGACACAAAGAATTGCTTTGTTTTCTGACAATCTTTAGTTCTTTCGATGTAATGAATCACTGCTCTTCTAGCGTCCAGAGTGTGCAGTGCCCTCTCTGCGCTTGTGGATGGTTTTTGGAAGAAACTTGGTATCTGTATTGTCTGGCTTATGTGGAACCTTGACACCACCTTTGGCATGAAGTGTGGGTCTGTTCTCATTACCACCCTGTCATTGTGAATTTGAATGTAGGGTTCTTGTAGTGTTAGCGCTTGCAATTCGCTCACCCTGCGTAGCGAGGTGATCGCCACCAGAAAGGCGGTCTTTATTGTAAGCATATGCAGAGAGGCCTTGTGAATGGGTTCGAAAGGTGCCTTCATAAGTTGCGTTAGAACTACATTGAGGTTCCATGCCGGAAGTGGCATCCTTTTTGGGGGGGCGATTCGTTTGTCCCCCTCCAGGAATCTTTTTACCACCTGGGATGTAAAGAAACTTTTCCCTGTTTCTCCTCTTGTATAGGCTACTATTGCTGCTAGGTGTACTTTTAGCGAGGTGTAGCTTAGGTTACTTTTTAGCAAGTGGGTTAAGTATCTTAGCACTGTTAATTCCCTGGTGATTCTTTTTTGGAGCTTTTCCCTGATGCACCATTGGGTGAATCTTTTCCATTTTGCTGCATAACACTTCCGTGTGGTGGGTCTCCTTGCCTCCCTCAGCACCGCCAGCGTGCTCTCTGGGAGCTTGAGGTGCGCGAACTCTAAGTCTTCAGGAGCCAAGCTGTTAGGCTGAGGCTCTCTGGTTCCGGGTGGAGCACCCTTCCGTTTTGCATTGAGAGCAGGTCTCTTCTTTTTGGGAACTTGTGTGGTGGCCCCTGCGCCATCTCCACTATTTGTGAGAACCAGGACTGCCTGGCCCACTGCGGTGCTACCAGAATCAGCGTCATGTTGCTTGTTCTGCACTTGCTGAGCACCCTGTGCATCAGCGGTATCGGGGGAAAAGCGTAGGCAAATGTTTTCGACCAGCTTATCCATAGGGCATTTCCTTGGGATTGCTGACCTGGCTGTCTGGATGCGAAGTATTGGCATTTTGCATTCTGGTGTGTTGCAAACAGGTCTATTTGTGGGGTCCCCCACTTTTTGAACAGCTTTTGCGTTTCCTGAGGGTTGAGCTCCCACTCGTGGGATGCTGACGTCTGTCTGCTGAGTCTGTCTGCTTCCACATTGTCCTTCCCTGGTAGATGTATCGCCAGGAGGTCTATTTGTAGTGGAATTGCCCATCTCCATATCTCCTGCGCTAGCCTTGACAGCGCCACTGATTGTGTTCCTCCCTGCTTGTTGATGTAGAACATCGTTGTGGTATTGTCTGTTTGTACCAACACCCTTTGCCCGTACAGCTGTTTCTGGAAGGCTTTTAGTGCAAGGAACACGGTCTTTAGTTCTAGGTAGTTGATGTGTTTGATGGCATCTGTTTGTGTCCATAACCCCCTCACTTTGAGCGGGTTCATGTGCACTCCCCACCCCATTTGGGATGCGTCCGTTGTGATGGTCACTGTTGGAGTTGGTTGTGTAAATGGCTTCCCTCTCGTTATGTTGTCTTTGTTCCACCACGCTATCTCCTCTTGCACTGCGTGCGTTACAACCACTAGATCTTCCCAACTCCCTGTTGCCTGTGACCATTGTTGTTGGAGCCATTCCTGGAATGGTCTCATGTGGAGTCGAATATTGGGGACTAGGTGTATGCAGGACGCCATCATCCCATGAGCTTGCTCACTGTCCTCACTGTCAGAGGTTGCCCCTTCCGGTATTGACGTGTCTCCTTCAGCAGGGCGAAGGTTCTCTTCTCGCTGGGGAACACCCTGCCCTGAATGGTGTTGATCTGTGCGCCCAGGAAGATCTTCACCTGTTCTGGTTCTATCGAGGACTTCCCCCAGTGTATCGAAAAACCTAGTTCTGTCAGCGTGTGCGTGACCCGCTGAGCATGTAGTTTGCATTGGCTGTAGGAGTTCGCCTTTACCAACCAGTCGTCGAGGTAGGGATATACATGTATTCCCTTCCTCCGTAAGTGTGCCGCTACCGCAGCTAGGCATTTTGTGAAGACCCTTGGTGCGGATTTTAGCCCAAAGGCTAGGGCTGTGAACTGGTAGTGCGCCTTGTTGATGGCAAATCTCAGTAGATGTTTGTGTTTCTGGTTCATGGGAATGTGTAGGTAGGCGTCCTTGAGGTCTATAGTGGACATAAAGTCCCCGTCCCTTATTTGAGGTATAACCTCCTGTAGGGACGTCATCTTGAACTTTTGAGTTTTTATGTATTTGTTTAGGAACCGTAGGTCCAGAATGGGCCTTAACGTTTCGTCCACTTTTGGTACGAGGAAGTAGTTGGAGTACACTCCTTGTTTCTTTCCTTGTATGGCACCGTTTCTATTGCCTCCTTGTGGAGGAGTTCTTGTGCTTCCTGCCAGAGGAGTGAGAGCTCTTTTGTTGAGCGCGTTTTGTTGGTTGGCCTCCTGTTTGGTGGCTTTTCTCCCAGTTCTATACAGTAGCCGAACTGTATGATGTTGAGTATCCATTTGTCCGTTGTTATTTTCTTCCACTCCTGGAAGAAGTGTCTTAATCTGCCTCCTACCGGTGTTACATGTTCGTTGGTTTTTCCTTTGTGTGTTTCTAATTGTCTTTTGGGTCTTTTGTTGTGCCGCCCCACTAGAGATGTTGTCTGTGTGGGCACGTTTGGTACAGCGGAGTCACTTGGAGGTGGGTTGCTGTCCCCCTCTTCTCGTTTGTCCCCGTCCGTTCGGTCGCCCCCGAAAGACTGGCCCCTCTGTTGGTACTGCCAGCTTTGCTGTTGCTGACCTTGTTGCGCCTGGTTGTTTCCCTGATAAGTTTGCTGGAAGGCCTGGTGCGATAATCCCTGCTGGCTTCCTCCTCTGCCATTTGGTCTGCTTGAGGGGGTGCCCCTTCTCATCCCTCTGAACTGCAGCGCTCCCATGGACCTTGCAGTTTCAGTATCCTTTTTGAGCTGTCAGCTTCTCGTCCACTGGTGTGCCAAACAGTTTTTCCCCGTTGAAGGGTATGTTCAGAATATTGTTCTGGACTTCCGGCTTGAAACCTGAGATCCTTAGCCAGGCATGCCTTCTTTCCGTCACTCCAATCATCATAAGTCTGCCTGATGTGTCTGCCGCGTCCAAGGCCGACTTTAGGCAGGTGTTGGCCATGTTCTTGCCTTCCTCCACCAGGTGTGTTACCCTCTGCTGGTGTTGTTCCGGGAGATATTTGAGCAGCTGCCCGACCTCCTCCCAATGTTGGTACGCATGTCTGCTTATTAGGGCATTGGAGTTCGCAATGCGCCAGTGAATTGCCGCATTCCTCTCTATTTTCCTCCCTGTGAGGTCTATTCTCTTACTCTCCTTGTCTGGAGGTGGCCCTGAGTTCGTGGGAATGTTGGCCCTCTTTCTGGCCGTTGATGTTATAATAGAGTCAGCTGGTACGGATCCCTGGATATATGCTGGGTCTTTAGAGGAATGTTTGTATTTCTTCTCTGTTCTAGGGGTGACAGATCCGCAGATTGCTGGCTCCTTGAAAGCTTCCCTGCCCTGGTCCAGCACACTTGGAAGCATGGGTAGGAATTGGCTCCAAGTTTGAGTCGGGAGCAGGGTCTCTAAGAGGAAACAAGCCTTTGGTTTCTCTTCCTCCATTTCAACCCCATAAGTTGCTGCAGCGTTCTTGATGACCATGTTGTAGATGCCAATGTCGTCTGGCGGCGAAGGCCTCGACGGATATGACTCTACGCCCTCCTCCGGGTTTTCGGCGTCGAGGTCCTGCCATTCCAGGTCCTGCGCCTGCGAGGGCGTCGAGCCCAAGTTTGTTTGCTGATCGTCCTCGCCTTCTCCTCCGTAATAATACAGGCCCTCTTCGTCCTGTTGCTCTGCTGGTTCAGGAGTTTTCGGCGGGTCGGCGGCGTCGAACTCCTCTTCGACTTCTATTTCGACTACCGTCGGGGGCTTCGAAGGGATGGTGTATCTGCTCATCCGTTCGTCAAAGTCCTTTTTCCTCTGGAGGATACTGTCCATTTCGGCCTCGAGCCTTCTTTTCTTCCTCTCCATTTTGGCCGCTTGTTCGGCGTCGAGAGTTTCAGCGTTTCTCTTCGAGGTCGTCGATGTTGACGTCGAAGTCGCCTTCGGCTCTTTTCCCTTCGGCGTCGAGCGCGGCCTTTCGGGACCGTGCTTCGACGACCTAGGTTTTTCTAGAGCTTTCGCCGGCTGGGAGTCCTTTTCGAAGGATCCGCTGGGCTGTTTGTCCGTGGACGCAGCTGTGGTCGTCGAATGCTTCGACGCCAGTGCTCCTTTCGAGGACTTTAGCTCTGTTTTTTGAGAGTCTGTCGGGGCTTTAAGGGTCGACGTCTCTCTTACCTCCTTTGTCGACTTCTTATCGGTCTCTGCGACCGTGTAGTCCTCTGGTCCCTCGGCGATGTTGTCCTCTTCTCCGCTGGAGAGGCCCAAGTCCCGAAGCGACGGAGGTTGTCCTTGCCCCTGCATGGCGTAGTTCGCTGTCCTCTGTCTCTCCCTCACTCTGAGGGTCTTGGGGGTGAATGCTGAGCAGGCGTTGCAATCCTTGCTTTCGTGGTCGATTGGCAGGCAGAGGTTGCAGACTGGGTGCTGGTCCTTCTGCGCGTACTTGTGGTGGCAATTACGGCAAAATTTGAATGGGGTCTTGTCCATTCCTGCGCTCAGGGGGCCCCCTGTGTGCGCATTCTCCGTTGGACGTCGAAGTTCTTCCTCCTTCTCACCCTCTTCGTCGTCCGGGTTCTGTGTCCTTTGTCGTGCGATGAAGAAACTCCAACTTCTTGGCGTTTTCTGCTTTATTTTCTCTTCTTGTTTCCAAAAAACTCTGGAACTCCTCGTGACGATCCAGACCCAACGGCGGAAAAAAGAATCTGAAGATGGCGCCCAAGGGTGGGAGCTTCCGGAGGAAGCGCGCCGACGTCACGGGAAGACACCAAATGGTGGGGCGTCGACGCCCACCTGGGCCACGAAAAAAAAAAAAAAGAGAAAAAATACTACGATTCCGGACCCAACTACTAGACCGCGGAATAATGCACAGCATAGTGAATCCAGAAAGATTCACGCTGCAAAACAATTAAAACCCTAAACGGAATCTAAAAAAATAGAGTAGAATGTAATAAAGGAAAAGAACACCAAAGGGACAAAATCCAGGAACCGGAGATATGAATTTTTAAAGTTTTAAGTAGAAATAGTGCCAAAAAAGCACAAAGCACCAATGATAGTCAATGGTCGCGGTACACCAGGACCTATCAGCAATTTGGGGCTGACCACGAAGTAGCATGGGTGAGATACACCATTCAGGTTTGTGCTGGTCAAATATTTTAACTTCTGACTTAGGGCTAGATTTAGATTTTGGTGGATGGAGAATTCTCCATTGGCCAGGCCGAGACTATGCCATTCGCCAAATATAGAAACGTCCGCCAAGCTGGGGCCGTATTACAATAAGTGCCCCAGGGGGCGCAATGGGCGTTTGCACTGGCTTTGCGCGCCCCCGGGGCACTTTGGTATTATAGAAGGGGGCGCAGACGCTTGTGTGTTCCCTTCTATAATACCGATAGCGCTGGCGCATTAAGTGCGCCAGCGCTATCTTCAGATGGTGTTCCCTCATTTGCTTAGGGGCGTGCCCTATGCAAATGAGGGAATTCCTTTGACCCTGCGCCCGCGCCATATTACAGACGCGGGCGCAGACTCAAAGCAGCCCTCACGAGGCGTACTGACAGTGCAGTAATTTAAAAGGTGGCGCACTGTCAGTGCACCTCCTGAGAGCAGCCCTCTGCAGGGGGTAAAGGGGGTCCCATGGACCCCCCCAGACATCCCCTTGCAGGCGGGTGCAGTCACTGGCTGCACTCGCCTGCAAGGGGATCTCTATTACCCTGTAAAAGTGCAGGCGGGTGCCGCCTGCATTGTGAAAACACGGAGCAGCTGCTCCGTGTTTTCACATGTATGCGCTGCCCAGGGGCACCGCGAGTTCACGGCTGCCCTTGGGGCAGCACAATCATCATAATAGGACGCATTGTGATTGTTTGCACCCAGCGCACCTTTTAAAAGGTGCGCCGGGCGCAAACAATCACAATGCATAATACGGCCCCTGGTGGTTAATTCAAAAGCTTCACAGTGGTTCCTTTCAATGCTTTTTTAAGTTTGATGTATGGCATCATCCGTTAAACAATTTTTTTTTCCAAAAGAAAATCATAAAGCTGGATTTTGCTTTAAAAAAAAAAAAAAAAAAAAGAATTGCCCCCCTCACCGTGGGAGTTATCTCCCATGGCGAGGAGAGCGTCTTCACTGCCACTTACTACCAGGTTTTTCCTGGCGGTGACGGGCAGGGTAAACTGACCTGTCTGTCAGCCCATCTCAAGTAGGTGGACAGACATAGAGGTGAGCCTGTGACGGCCCTTACTCTGTTGAGCCATCAGAGGGGTGTAGGCATGGTGCAGACAAAGTAGTCTCCGCCATGGTTCGCCCACATATAAACTGGCAAGCAGACCATACTGGCCTGTCTAGTCGCAACCAACAACAGGAGTACACTTCTACCACCCACAGGGGTTGCACTTAAGAGACTCACAGGGTGTCAAGCAGAGGCCAAGAGCAAGGTCCAGTCAGATACTGTTCCCACCGGTTAGATGGGTTCTTCCTGGAAAGGCCTCTTGCAGCTTGTTGTCTCGCTGTAGCCACACTGGAGGTCAGCCAGAAGAGCCTGGGAGTTTACTTCATTATCTTGCGTAGAAGAGGGACCTGCTCCAGTCCTTTGCGGCTCCTCTCAGGTCACAAATAGCAGTTCCAATCCTCTTCTGATCTTCTGCAGGTCCAGAAAGTTTTCTGAAGTGGGTGCCTGGAAATGACATTTATCCATGGCACTAGCTAGTGGGCGGTGATGACCCCTGGCCCATACCTAACCAATGAGGTTAAAAGTTCCCATGGCACCCCTACCCACTTTTACAGTAGTTCCTGTTTGCTTTACTGCAAACAAGCACAACATGTCACGTGTCAGGGCATTTTCAAGATGACAAAAATCTTCATGTACACTAAACTTGGGCTCTGAGGCAGAGGGTGTGAGGAGTGTACAATGCAATTCTAGAGTCCTACCACATCTAACATTAAAATCCAGTTTGGAGCAGGTATTGTACCCACAGCAAACCCAGAGACAGAAGTCTGATAGACAAAGCAAGGTCCTCCAGCAACAAGAAAGTGACAGGCATCCTGTTCTCTCCCTTTCAAGTGTGCCCCAAGTGTTAGTTTGTGGCTCAACAGACCCGTGAAGTAGGATTTGACACTGTTCTGTCAAAAGGGACACACAGCCCCCCCCTGCATATTGTGCTGACCTCAGACAAGTCATCTAATCCCATTCAGGTCAGCTTATTGTTTGCTCCTGGGAAGCCTTTTACTCATTTTTCATATCTATCCAAGGCTAATCACTGGCTGGGACAAGCTGGAGCCCAGTCAAATTAGCCTCCAGGACCCTCAGACAGGGGGAAGGTAACTTTCTAAAAAGTTACTTTACCTTAATATTTATTAAAGATCTGACTTTACAATTAAATTGGATTTTTAATAACTATTAAAATAGCTGTTTAATTATTTTTCTAGCTGGTCCCATTCCTGAGATACAGGTTTAGCATTTAATATTGCTTCCCAGTGGTTCTCTATGGGCCAGCCAGCCTTACTACAGTGAAAATAGATTTTGGGCACTAGTCATTGTAAGGACATGTTAACATTAAATTTCTATATGCCCTACTTTTAAATTCTACATGTCCTACTTTTAAATACCATGCACCATTCCTTGGAGGCTACAAGGCCTACATTATCAGGGAGGTTTTGTGCTGTTGAAAGTGTTTATTTTGACAGGTCGAATTACAGATTTTACACTGCTACAGTCATGCTACAATGGTAAGCCTGAAGCAATATTTACACTGCCACTGAAGTGGATGGCACAGTATATGCTGCCGTCCACTAATGGCTTTTAACTTCCAGGCCTTGGGTGCATGGTGTACCGTGTACTAAGGACTTATAGAGACGTTTACAATGCCAATTAGGAGTATGCCTTTTCAACCATGTATAAAGGGAGAGTACAGGCACTTTACCACTGGTTATCAGGGATAAAGTGCACAGAGAGTTCTAAAGCCAGCAACAAAAAGAGGGTCCAGCAAAGGCAAAAGCTCCAGGGTGACCATGCAGAAAGGGCAGATTTCCTACACTCCCCACACACTTGTTGACAAATGCAAGTCTGCTATCTGCAATTCAGATCAGATACTACACCAGGGTATGGGAAGTATGGTGGAAGTGGGTGGCAGTCTCATTTAGATACATTTTGAGCACCAACACAATTTTTGGGTTTACAAATTAAGCATTTTGCAGGGCAGGGACATGAACACAGCTTCACTGGATGGGGGTTTGAAATAATAAAATGTTTTCCAGAGAAGAAGAACAACTCCTAGGTTGTTATTTTGTATAAGGGCAGTCAATAGTTTATTTCCTCTGGCAGGGCTGATGTCAAAACGCATCAGTTCAGCTTAAAAGCTGTGCAGGTCCCGGACAGAACCACAGAAGGAAACATGTAGATTGGACATCCATCAGAACCTCTTTCATCAAGTAACACTGTCATCTATCCTCCAGAATGCAGAAGGTCATTATGGCATTGGGAGCAATTGTATGGCTGCTAAAGTGTATGGGTTTGTTGGTGTGTTGTAAAGCAGGGCACAATGTAGTGCTGTAAAAGCAAAGCTTGCAGTTTTCGCACCTGCCTTTAAGTCTTAAGAGAAAGGAATGTCAAGTGAGGTCACTGTTATTGACACTTCTATACACACTATTTCACTTGTGACACAATTCATAACTGTACTGTAAATATGTACACTAATATCAATCTCTCTTAGTTAATGTGAGTGAGAAGTGTTCTATGTAATCCTAGAGTCCTCCCACATCTAACATTAAAATCCAGTTTGGAGCGGGCACTGTACCCACAGCAACCCCAGAGACAGAAGTCCGATAGACAAAGCAAGGTCCTCCAGCAACAAGAAAGTGGAAGGCATCCTGTTCTCTCCCTTTCAAGTGTGCCCCAAGTGTTAGTTTGTGGCTCAACAGACCTGTGAAGTAGGATTTGACACTGTTCTGCCAAAAGGGACCCCCCCCATGCATATTGTGTTGACCTCAGACAAGTCATCTAAGCCCATTCAGGTCAGCTTATTGTTTGCTCCTGGGAAGCCTTTCACTTGTTTTTCATATCTATCCAAGGCTAATCACTGGCTGGGAGAAGCTGGAGCCAGTCAAATTAGCCTCCAGGGCCCTCAGACAGGGGAAAGGTAACTTTCTAAAAAGTTACTTTACCTTAATATATATTAAAGATCTGACTTTACAATTAAATTGGATTTTTAATAACTATTAAAATAGCAGTTTAATTATTTTTCTAGCTGGTCCCATTCCTGAGATACAGGTTTAGTATTGAATATTGCTTCCCAGTGGTTCTCTATGGGCCAGCCAGCATTACTGCAGTGAAAATAGATTTTGGGCACTAGTCATTGTAAGGACATGTTAACATTAAATTTCTATATGCCCTACTTTTAAATTCTACATGTCCTACTTTTAAATACCATGCACCATTCCTTACATACATTATCAGGGAGGTTTTGTGCTGTTGAAAGTATCAATCTCTCTTAGTTAATACATCTACATATCACGCAAGCAATAGTTCTCGCACTGGAGATTTACAAGAAAACGGAAGCAGATATTTGCCATGCAGTACTGTGTTATGGATCTATGGTAAACTATAACTTTCTATTTCTACTTTCTACAAAAGGTATGCTAAAATATCTAGAGAAAAAATGTGTTTCATATGGTGCATCAATTGCTCTTTATTTACACAAAATATGGAATTCAAAAACAAGCATCCAGTTAATACTTCAAGATAGAGTTACTTTTGTGAAAGAAAAATCTTCCACCAGCAAAATGAAATGCATGTTTAACACAGATGTAGTTACACCAGCACCCATAAAGTTGTTAAACAGAATCCCACAAATTGTGTCTGGACCCATTTTTAAGTGTTGATGACAGTTTTGCACCATCTCCATTCATCTTCACAACGGGCAGTGATTCTTCTCTAGTCAGGCTTGTAGATGGTCCTCTTCAAATCGTACCATGATCGAGTTTGTGTAGTGGAAGAAAGAAGAAGCAACACTGCAATCTTCAGATACAGTGGTCCCAGTAAATACATTTTAAGAACTTCAGTTATGGGGCATTGCTTTGACCATGTTTCCAAAAGAGATACAGTATTAGCAGTCAAAACTCTCTGCATAAAGATCTTTGTATTACCTGCTACAGTTTTTTTTGTTCTTAAAGGCTTGGCATGAGGTTCTCGAGCTAGAAGGGTATACATGCTCCAGCGTGAAAACAGAACTTTAAAAAAATAATTTAGTTGAAGATAGGTCATTTATCAATAGGGATTTTGGCACAGCATCAAATTTCTTCCTTTGTTAACTTTCTAGAAGCATTTAATTTTTGTAAAGAAAAGTCTTTTTTTTCTTCAAAAAAACAAGCATAAAAACAAGTTTGCTAAGATCATAAAGAATATCTGTCAAGTCAACAAGAGATAAAGTAGATAAAGGAAAATATGTTCCCAAATCATAATAACGTACAAATCATTAAACTGTAGCAGCAGAGGCCACCTAATGTATTAATATTCTGACTCTTCAACCATTTGCAATGTGGCAAGCACTGTGCCTTTTAAAAACGTCCAGAGTCGTGTGATTTGCTTGGCAGCTTATGTGTGCTACATCATTAAATGACTCACTTTTACCAGCAAAACTTTTAATGAATTATACAAAGACACAAACCTGTACTCGTATATGGTATTTCAATATATGTAATTTGTGGTTATTAACTATCCAGGTTAATATTAATTGTAAATATGCCAATTTAAAACTAACGATTAATTTTCATACAATTATCCTATTCTCTTGTTAAAAAAAAATCCCTTGGGATATTTTGAGAACCTACTCTAGAAGTGATATCCTTACCAACCCAACATGCTCACTACATTTCTGTGGTATGCAAGCAAACATAATCTTTGACATGTCACTTAAGCACTTATTTTTGTAACGACCTCACTGAGACAACAGACTAACATTTACACTTGTACATTTCCATTTTCTAAAAACACTCAATGTGGGAATTTTAAGCATTCATATTTCAAATTGCTTAAAAAGTAAAACAAATCAGGATCATTTTTGAAAGGCAAATTATATGTTTTGTGACACTATTGCAACCATTCAGCAAGTCTTCTTCCACGTTTGCAGACATGGCATTAAAACAGAAATACAATACGTGAGCAACAAAACAGAGGACAAGGAGATCCAACTTATCTCCAATGTGCCAATAAGAAACTGCGTTTTTAGAAGCCCACGCAATAGCGCTCATTCTCAGTCCTGATGGGAATCTGAAGTCATACAAGTCGGGCACAAATTGCACCTGGACCAAGGTAGTTTCCTTGCGCAAATCCCTCCAGATAAAAAATAAGACCCAAACCACATAATAGATATTCTGAACTGGGAAACCTGAAATTGAGCAGTGAAACAATGCAGGATACTACCATGACCATGTAGTAACAGAATTTCCAACCTCTTCGGAATAAGGGATTCAAGCTTTTCTGCAGACCTAAGGTATGCTAAAACCTGAATATCCTTTATTCCTTCTCACAAGGCATATCTGTTAGAAACAAAAGCGTAATTTATCTGTACTTGATAGAGGTTTTAGATGCATAAAAACATCAGTTACTAATTAGTAGATTGCTCTTCTTGGACGAGCGGTACCATGTTATCTAATGCTACTCCATTCTGAACTTGTACTGAATTTGCTGTTTTGTTCTCTCCAGCAGCCTCCAATTCCGCAGCCTCCAATTCCGCAGCCTCCTCAAAAGTATTTGTCAGTGGCTTCCCAAGGGTTTCGGGGAGCATTAGAGTTAATATTCCGGTCAACAGTGCCATAAGTCCAACCAGAAGCTGAAAGAAATACAAGATGTCAACACACAGAACAAACATTTATTAAATGCACATATAATTCTAGAGATTTTAAATAATTGCAGCTAAACAAATCTGTAGATATATTCTACTACTTCCTTCTTCCTAGAATTTGTTTTGAGACTTCTACCAGCAGTTCATGAAAAGCTGGGTATGTGATGTCAGTATGGTTAAAGCCACAGCACAAACATTTACACCCATAGATCAGGCATCACAGTTGGCTTGTAGTACACTCACTCATTAAGATGTTTTCAAAATGATATTGATACTACTCAGCCTCACCCTGTGTCATCACAAAGGTCTAAAACCGGAGTACTGAATCTCTGAAACTAGAATTGTGTTTCCAACCAGTTGGCGTTTCCTCTAATAGAGTTTTGATTTAATGCAACAGTGACATATTTCACCTGTTTCCTGTCATATTTAAACAAGAACAGACAGCTGAAATATTTATTGCAAAACTGTTGCCATTTTCTCAATGGGAGAGTTTCATCTGCAGATATTAGGAACTATTCCCCAGTTCTGATACTAGTTTCGCATCAATAGCCTCATTAGTATTAATTATAGGAACCCTGTTCATAATGCTCAAAGCGAGGTTAGCCATCTATAGATTTATGCGCTACTCCATCACTTCCAGGTTGTACAGATCCCTAATGTAATGTTAGGTTTTGGAGGTGTAAGGGGTTGTGAGGAATGATAGGATAGCCTGATATTTGCTGAAGATAAAAAAAAAACAAAGATGGCACCTTACCTGGCCAATCTTCAAGCCATCCGACAGCTTGAGGAACCCTAGGAGCAAAGTAATCCTTCTGGAAATCCTCAAACACAAAATCTCATGCCAGCAGCGGCTCCTCTGCTAAGGCAGAGGAGCGTCGTCCCACTAATCTCGGGGCAGCCGAAAAAGGAAAAATAACATGATAATAACTTTATCATTTTATTTCTTGTACCGGCTACAGGGCTATAGGGCTATGTTAGGGCGGGGCAGGGCTTGGGTCACAGGGAGGAAGAGTGGTTTGCGAACAATAAGTGCGCATGACAGTTTGGCCAGCCATCTTGGGACGGCCAAACAGTCATGCACACTTAGCAATTCTCCACCTGGCTGTGTTTCACAGCCGGGTGGAGAACAGTCCCAAGGCTCCCAGGCACTGTATGAGCGGTCAAACAGGCCACTTAGACCAATCATGATGCTGCTGTCATGCTGGTGACAGCAGCGTCGTGATTGACTTAGGGGAGCCTGTGTGCTGTCAGGAGCCAGAAAGATAAGAAGACGGAGAAGAAGCTGCGGCTGTAATCAGGTAAGTGTTTGTTTTTTCCTTTTTTTATCCTCCCCCCCCTCTCCGTAGCAGCCGCCACTGCCTCATGCCTTGCCTCAGTCTTTCCCTGGAGCTGCCACTCTCCTCTGGAACATTCTCCAGAAGGAATCTGGGACTAAATCTACCCAGTCCTTCTACCGTTTTCTAAAGGCTCATCACTCTAAGTGTTCTTCCCCCCACTGCATTTTAATCTACCCTATAATATGGTTACTTATTCACTCACAATGTCTCCACACCTACCATTAAACTGATGAAGGAAATCATGTTGTTGTGGAAAAGGTTGCAAAGACCCGTCCTTAATTCTGTAGGCAGATTCCTGAAGGAAATAGCCTCTTTAACAAAAAGAGGAAAGGCAAAACCCATATCTAGCATTGTTCACACGTAGTAAAAAACAAGTGAGCATTCGCTTGAACTTTGATCTTTTGACATAGAAGTCTTGTTTTCTAGAGGTGGAGGAGGTACATACCGGTGCACTCCACCTCTAAATGTGCTTATTGTATGAGGAAATAGGACAACTATGAGCTGTTCATCTAATATGTATTAGATGGGCTTCCCTGGTGCCGTCTTTGCAAAGCTGCTGGTGCTATGAGATGATGTGTTCATAAGAAGGATGTTTAGGGTAGAATGGATTAATAAAAATCATCCAATCCAGGCTGGTCTGCATCAATGTCACTGGCTCACTGCATCAGTGGGGCAGATTTCACATCGGTAACCCAGATAGACATCCAGGACGCATCACTGTATACATCCTACTGAGAGAGATGTACATGGTCAGAAACAATCTCCTCCTCAGAAGAAGCCAAGCAAACACAGTAAGTGAAAAAATCACTTTAATTAGCAGAGCCTTCTCTAAGGCACCATCAACAACATTCCCAACTGCCAACTACTCCCGTCTTGCCAGTCTGAGATAGAACTTTGATCCGAGGCACAGATGGGCATAAACCACAGTCTTGTAGCTAATACGTATGGCCTACTACTCATGTATGCAACTTGCTGTGACATGTAAATAAAGAAGCTTGTTTTTTATATGCCTAACTCCATAGCATCACTACTCTGTGTGATCCACTTTGATACACTTGCACTACAACCTAGTAGAAAATATAGCTAATATTCTAAACACAATAGAAACATTTCTTTAGGCAATTTGGGTCTGGTCTGCATAGTTATGCAATCATGCAAAACAAAGCTTAACAAAAAAAGCTGCCATAACATGGAGAATCTTTTTTTATTTTCCTATATTAGGAAGCAGACTGAATCTAAGCATCTGCATGATAGGAAACGTACATTCATGAGACCGACCATTACCTGTGGGAAAAAGATCCAAACATCCATCAAGTAAACACAAAATGGGGCAACCACACTCCCCATACGGCACAGCATGCTACCACTTCCAACAGCAAGTGACCTGTAATTCAAACGGATATGAGAGGCAGGGTGAACAGTTTTTGTCTAGTTTAATGTTAAAACAAGTTGTTTTATTTCAAGCATTTTTTTTAGATGTCATCAGAACACTCTACAGACATAAGCATCAGCATAGCATAACCTACCAGAGGACTTTGTGCTCACACTTAAGGGAAGGGAGTTGGCCACAATGGTCTCTGTCTCACAGTAGTAGGGCAAGCCAATCCAAAAGCCTGAAAACCCCATCAGTTTTTAGGTTTGAAAGGAGATCCCTAAGGTCGAAAGGATCAAATCCTATGGGAACGTTTTCTCCCTAATCCTAAACACTAAGCAAATAATTTGAGTTTTAACATACGTGCAACCCTAACAATGTATGTGGAAGGATATCGCCTACTGCTCTATGAATTCCTTTCTACCACTTTCAAAAGGCCTGTGAAGGACGCTGTAATGACTGTCCTCCACCAGCAGTTTAAAACTAAAAACAAGGTCCAGCGCCGGTTGCATGGTTTCAGAGAAACCCTAACAGGCAATTGGCTGCTGCTAAAGTGTGTGCCCTGATAATAAGAGGCCAGCCGGCAGGGCTCATCATCTCAGTGTCTCCTATCAGACCATACTAGCCCAGAAGTGAATGTCAGGGCAGCTGGATGAGGCCAGAAAATGCACCAGAAGTCAATCGTTCGTCGGGAAAATGTTACTTTGGCTGAGAGGAGACAGGCAATTTCCTGTGCATGGAGCTGGAAAAAAGACTGCCCTGCCTGAATTTTTTTTAAATTTGGAAACATAAATGCTGTTCAACAACAATGAAATCCACAGGATTTAAGAAACCACCAGAGTGTTGTAGTGTATTGGAATTGCATTTATATCGCACTTACTACCCCGGACGAGGCATTGAACCACTTTAGAGCGAGTAGCACGTTACTCTGAAACCCAAGGTTAGTGGTTAATCCTATTGCTTTTGTTATTGAGGTTAGTCTTGTGCTTGCAAGGATGCCATTCCACGTGCTTACTCCAGTTTCTCTGTTGTAAAATAAATTTATAGGTGTGGTCATTAGTTGGGGTATGTAAGTTCATGCAAATGATTGGTGTGATGAATAGACAGGCTAGAAGAGATTAGTTGCAGAGGTATGGATTCGAAGGAAAAAAGGTTGTGATCTAGGAAATGAGGTGTGAGGGACTTGTAGAAATACGATATAGAATAAGTCAGACAGGCATGTGACTGAGAATAGGCTATGCTCGGAGAGAGGAGCCATGCAGAGAAGGGAACATACGAAGAGGGCCAATTAAAAGAAAGAAATGAGCGGTAACAATTCAGAGTTTTAGGTAAAGGTCAATTTTCCATGCAGGGGTTCAGGAGTATAAAAGAAGGAGGCTTTTTGTGATAATCTGAGGTTGTAAAACTGTAGAAGAAAACATTCTTTCTGTGTGAGATAATGCTGTATTTGGTACTTTTGATAAGCACCAGAATCTGAAGAACGGTCTGTCCGTCACTAGGTCACCGCTTGAGCAAGGCCAGCTGAGGGTACGAAAGCCTGCATAAAGTAGTAGCTGAATGCATATACGGGAAAATATGGAGAACGTTAAACTGCGCTCGAAGAAAGAAGCAACCTTGTGATTATAGCAATGTGAGAGAATATACAGAGTAAACTATGTACATATCGAAAGGAAATTCTCCAACTGCTGGAGCAGATGACTTCTGATGTTCAACCTTAAAGTCTGGATCACAGTATTAATTACAAAAGTAAGAATGCCGTCTACATTTCTGGAAGACCATGACTTTATAGAAGATTGTGATCTTAGGCAAAGCTGTCCCTTTTCACAGATTCTCCAATCCACCAGTGTTTCATCCTGGTCACATCTGTTTATCTCCCTATGTTTCAGTGCTCTCGTCAACCAAAAGTTCAATTGTAGGGAAAGATATTTTGCATGAGAGGAACGCAGGATAAGTGCACAACTCATGGGCAGTTCAGAGTTCACAGCTACAAGGTACATTTTCGTGTGCTTTCTATACATTCGGGACGTTTCTACCTACAACAAGACAAGCTGCCCCAGCTGCCTACCACCTTGTAGATTTAAATAAGGGCTGAAATGAAGGCTGATGTCTAGATTCGCTGGCAGTGCCTTATTTGGTGACTTCCTCTCTGTGCAGTTGTTGGTGGTGACATTACTCTGGGGGTCCTGCCCATGACCCTGTTGAGAAATATATAACGGATGACACAGAACTAAATGCACAAGTCAGTTTCTAGGAATATGCTAACATGAAAGATAGCATATTGCTAAATAGGTATGAATAATCCCGTGTTCTCACCAATCAAGCCCCAGTACACTAAATTAACTGCAGTGATTTCATTATAAGCAATGGATCATTTCCAAAAGCGCCTTAAGGTTTTACAGTCCCTAACAGTAAGAGCAACTCACTGTGAGGTACACATTTTAGAACGCGTTTGCCTTTTGTGGGTGAACTTTAACAGTCAGTACTTGCAGGGCCACTAAACAAACCAGCATACCATAAAAAAACCAAACACCTCTGCTTCCAGTGGTTGCCAAGGCCCTGCACTGCAGCAAACATGGGTCTTAAGTGCAATGTCCATGATCTGTTGAGGAATTTGGCCATATTCAGCACAAAGATTGAGGCCAATTCCATTCTTTTTGTCTACAATGCTGGAACCCTGCCTGTACACTGTTGTACATTTGGCGGTGAATCCCTGAGACGGTCTCCAAACCGTTTCTGTGCAGACTACAATTCCATTCATCTAAAAAGCACTGAATAGTGTATGAAACCAGTCTGACCTTACTATAGGTCTACTGGTTCGACTATAATATTATGATGCATACATTTGTGCCAGGGACAGGATGGTTACAGAATGTAAATCATAGGTGTAAAAAGGTTTTGTGTTATAGTTATTACTTGGCACTTGGACAGCGCAAAATTTTACATTACTGAGGCATTGTAACCTTTTCATTAAAATGCTCTGATGTGATCAGATCAAATCTTCTTCTGTTTTTCTAGGTCCAAGTTCACTTGAAATAATTTGTCATGATCTCAGGAGCAGTCTTAAGCACGTAATGGCATTTCTGGGAATGTCATCATTAATCTAATGGGTGTTTGTGAAACTTCAAAAATCTTCTTTTCGGCACAGAATATTGGCAAGCATGACTTTATACTTGCCATATACTTAGCCCTGGGAGGAGGCACAAACTTCAAGCAGATCTTATCTGTAGGAAGGTAGGATCTTTCTGCATAGTTACCCCCACTTTTTTCCTGGTGCTGTGCTGGTTTTTGACTAGTCTGACTGGGATCCTGCTAATCAGGACCCCAGTCTATCTGCTTACCGCTTAAACTGTTACGACATGTACCTTGGTACACTCCAGATTGGATACTGGGGCACCCTTGTCATCCCTAGTATTTGGTACCCATGTACCCAGGGCATAGGTACCCCATAGGCCTCCCATGGGCTGAAGCATGAATTATGCCACCCATGAGAGGCCATGCAAAATGGAACCTACAGGCCTGCCATTGCAGCATGTGTAAGTTAGTGCATGCACCACTTACTTAAGATATAGGTTTACTATATCTAAGGGTCACTGCACTTAAAACCTATAAGTCACCCCTCTAGCAGGCCTTTACAATCCTGATGGCAGGGTGCTTGGTTCTAAGTGAGAGGGTGCCACTGTATGAGTAGGACACCCCTGTAGCCAAGGAGTCCATTCTCCCGGGTTGTCAGTGAGGCAGCCATTTACGACATATAGAGTGGCATTATGCGACCGCGTGATGAACAACTCTAAAACGGCTGAAACTAACCCTATTGTGTATGGTTTCAAGCATGTTGGAATCATACCCCCACATCGGTAACTGGTGTGGGAGGTATGATTCTACCCCTCAGAAGCGAGCTTCGTGGGGTCCCTGGTGTTCCCGGTACCAGTCTTCTAGTCCCGGACAGCACAAAATGGTTGCTGCCGACCAGAGACACATTTCTGCCCTCCTGCTGCTGAGCCAAGCTCGAGCAGGGGAAGGCAGAACAATAGACATCCTGTCACAGGGAGGTGTGACCACCTCCCAGACAGGATTTAGTGTATTAGGGCTGGGTGGGTGCGCTTGCCAGCAACCGAAAGTCTGCATGAGGGGCACATTTGGTGTCCCTGTGCATAGTCTAGTTCAATCCCGTCCTGGGAGCCATTGGCTCCTGCTCTGGTGTGAAACTGGACAAAGGACATGGGAGTAACCTCCCCACTGTCCAGACCCTCCTCTGGGAGGGTCCCCTGAATCTTGCCAACCCTCTCCCGTGGGTACAAATGGGCTTACCTGGCTGTAGGCCCTTAGATTTGACGTGGACAAGATTCTGAACCAGAAACCACTGAACTTCGACCGTCTGTACACTCTGGACTTTGCTGGACTTCGTTTGGGCCCGACCTCATCTCCCACTCAGTCTGCTGCATTGCCTGTGCCTGTGCACCATACAGGATCTGTGCTGGACCTGTGGAGCATCAAGGACAATCAAAGACATCGCCCTTGGAGTGAAGGAGTCACTCCCCTGCATCAGCAGGCACCACAACACTGCTGTCCGGTCTGCTAACCCTGAGTTCCTATGGACTCCAAAGGCTTCAGCAACACAGGTGGTGGGTTTCTACGTCCATCGAGGTCTGAGCTGCCCTCTCACCAAGTTTGAGGTCAGAATCCCTTGTGGGGGCTGCAATACCTGAACCCCTGTGCACTGCGTACATTTGCAAGTGCATATACTTGTTGGCGTTTCCCGAACAAGTGCATTGGGCTCCGAGTAGCCACAACCTCTGGCACCATTTCCTACCAAGAACGCCGGCCTCCTCGCACCGAGTGCTCCGTGGGCTGCTGTTTGGTAAAATTGCTTGAGGTCCCCTCGCGACTCCTGTGCCTCCGGCCTGTGGGTCCACTTGAGGGTCAACTGTGCTTTTCTTGGACTCTCCTGGTTGCTCCAGGCCTGCCCTGACTCCCCTTGCTGTGGTGAGTCTCCTGAACCTTGCTGGTCCGAAACTTATTGATCCTTGACCTTCTGCGTGGGTTGCCGTTGCCAAGGCTTGTTGGTGCTCCCGCCGGACATCGACCCCTCAGCACTCAACATCCTTCGTGGGACAGTCGTATCCAGCTCCTGGTCGTCCTCGACATCTCCTGGTCCCCGTAGCTGCAGAGTCAAGAACTCCATCAATGCACCTGAAGCACCTGACATCAGTGGGCATTCATCTACCGAGCCCCTGGTCACTCCTGAGTGACCCAGACTCTGTCCCCTCTGCTTTCAGGTACTCTTCAACAAGAATCCACCTTTGGATTCCAACGGACACTTTTCTTCCTTCCAGCAGCGGCTTTCTTCGAAGTCCTCCATTGGGTTCGACAGTGGTTTCCGACGCCACCTCAGACCTATGCACCCGGCTTCCCTGGGATAGGTAACTTGGGTAGCTCGGTATCCACTGGTGGGGTGGCTCTCCAACCTCCTATCTTCCATGGGTTTCTTCGAAGTCCACTGGGAAGGGTCCTTAAACTCTAAAACTTCAACTGCGACTTTCCCATTGAATTGTACGGAGCACACGGTTGTGTTCGCACACTGCACCTGTCCCGTGCGGGGTCCCTACTTACTCACCATGGGTGGTTCCTTGGGGTTCCAGCGATTCTACATCCTCTCGACACTGTCTTGACTCGAGTTGTGGTTCTTATACCACTATTTTAGTATATGGTTTGGTTCACCCCTGGGGCCCACTGTGTATTAGTGCTATTTACTGTCATTTCTATGCTTAAGTATTGTGTGCTTTGTGGTTATCTCCGTGTAGGAGATACTGTGTCGTACTAGAGAGTGTTATATAAATAAATACATATTTTTATAACTACTGTGTGGTTCTCCTTTCATTTAACCAATACTATAAGGTTGCATTCTGGTAAAAACAAGTTGCTTAACATTCCTTCAAGACTAAGCCTGAAGGCTGCTCTCCACAGCTACCACTTGGATAGCTTGCTAAGGTTATCTTTGACCTCTTAAATCACCATAAGGGGTTTTTTTTTTGTAAGAGTTTTATATAGCGCAAACTAGACCCGAGAAAATTGGGTATCAGAGCGCTTTACATGAGCACCAGTTTCAATACAGATGGACACATTCATTTTTTTGTTAGGCAGGACTGGTGCAAGATGCCCACTTGAATTAGTGGGCAGCATATACCAGGCCAAATTCTCACAATATCCCTGCCATTTTCCTGCCAAAACTGCTGGCGGTAT
>CAWUFW010000285.1:862500-865000 GCA_963921515.1 Calotriton arnoldi
TTATTTGCTAAGTATTTTATACCATCACCTTGGACAGGGAGATTTGCCCATTTCTCAAATTCCTCTTTCCTCCAATCGTATGTTGCTAACAAATTCAAATCATAACTCAGAAATCTACTGTCTAAAATGTTGAGTTTGTGTGTTTTGATGATGCTATCAATTTTTTCATTGATTACTTGTCCTGCATACATGAATGAATGAGCTATGTACAGATCTGGAGCTTCCCTGAGATACAATAAACTATTGACTTTGTTTAAACCAATTGTCGTACATAACTTTGGTATACTGAGGCCCCCAAAGGATCTTTTCGAATACAGGAGACCATCACATGTGTATGCAGGTAGGTGTAGGAAATGTTTGACATACTTTTTTATTGTTTGATCCAGAATATTTAAAGTTTTAGCTTCTGTGCCTGTCATTTCCAGTTTAAATGACAGTTTAGGGATCAAATACTGACACAATATTTCTATTTTCTGTGTGGGCTTAAGTGGTAGATTGTCAAGTTTTTGAGCCCAATCAACAAGAACCTCATTAATTTTGTTTTTACTTGAATGGCCGGTGTGTGGATCAAAGTTCAATCCGAGGTATCTCTCACTTTCTCCTGGATGAATGTTTTCAATATTTTGTTTTTCAAATTGCCATGGTTTACAGTTGTTAACCAGGATTTTATTTTTATGGTGACTTATATAAAATCCATGTGTTTTTTTCACATTAAGTTTTAAGCCTGTTGTTTTACTGAATTTTTCAATGATCCTCAGATTTGTACTCATTCCTTCCCAGGTGTTGCTGAGTACTGCGATGTCATCGGCAAAGGCTAAAGCAGTGATTTGCTCTATGAGTCCATCAGAGCCGAATGTGAAGCCCTTGCCACCTTTTTGAAGATCACAGATCAACGGATCCATGGCTATGTTGAACAACAGTGGGGATAAAGAGTCACCTTGCTTAACTCCCGACTTCATTGTTATTTCTGGAGATGCTTCATTGTTCTTCCCCTTGAAAAATGTTGTTGAGTCAGTGTATAAGTCTTTTACTATGTCTCTGATGCATGATGGAACTCTGTGCCTTTCAACACTCTGCAAAATGTGACCATGGCTGACAGAGTCAAAGGCTTTTGAGATATCTATAAACACCACTGCTAATGAGTTTCTGTTCTTTCGTGCCCCTTTTATGTTATTTTGCAGAAGAGTCAGATTTTCGAGACAACCTCTCACCTTCATGAAGCCTTTTTGTCTTGTATTCAATTCAACGAAAGATGTGAGTCTTTTAGTTAGTATTTTCGTGAACAACTTCATGAATGCCGTACCGATGGTAATTGGTCGCCAATTACTGATTTTTTTAAGTTCGCTAATCGGTACATTCTTAGGTATCAATATCGACCGGTTCTTTTTAATACTTTCTGGTACTCTTCTCATCGATAACCAAGACGATAAGATTCTGGGCAGCAGTCTTGGTTGCTTGTTATGCACGTTATTCAAGTCATTCAGACCAATCTTGTCAGGCCCCACTGCTTTCTTTAAATCTGATTCATCGAAGGCTTTAGTTATTTCGAGCAGTGTCATTTCTTTACACAGTCTTCCAATTTCCCATTCATCCGGTATCCGGTCAATTGGGATGAATTTGGGATTTTTCTTGTTTTCTTTTTCAATTATGTCTTTATAATATTGGAAGATTTCATCAGCACTGATTTTGGCAAGTGGCATCTTCTGCCCCATCAGTCATTATCCTGGCAATTTTCTTTTTGTCTTTTCTAAACATTGCCTGGTATTCTTTGTAGCTGCCCTTTGCTTTTGCATAATTTTTCTTGTGTGTCCGATTGAGCCTTCCATTTTTCTGATCTTTCTTTGCTATCTTGTTTTGTACTGAGGCAATCTGTTGCTCATCTTGAGCAGAGTTCATAGGCTCATTATTGGGTTCGCTCGTTGGTTCGGTACGATTTGCTGGTACATAACTTATATCATTGGTGTTTTCTGAGATATAAGTCACTATCTCATCCATCAGATCCATAGCAGCATCGTGATGCTGTATGTTTTTGGTGTACTTCTCGACTTCTGTGATTATATCATTCAGTTCATCAAAGTTTTTTATTTTTGGCGCTCATTTCCGGTTGATAAAGTCTCTGTGCTTTTCCGTTGATACTTCCACTGAAATCTCTGGTTCATCGCAAGAGTCATTCTCAGAGATATTGGATGCTTGCAGTACATCCTTTGCCGATTTTTTGCTCTTATCTCTTCTATCTCTTCTTTTTTCTGCAATTTGTTTTCTGTTTTTATTGTCAAAGTGCGGAACCATCAGCGCAATAATGTTTCTCTTGTTCTCATACACTTTTTCCAGTTCTGCTAATAGCAGTATTTCTTCCTGTGACCATCATTTTGATGGTTTGCTGCTTGCTAGAGCTGCTAGTCTAGCCTCATTTTGCGCTCTTGGTTGCGCATGCTGAGCATGTTGTGAAACTCCAATCTTTGATCCGAATCGGAGGTCATAGAAGCTGCACAGGAATTGC